>JAHWFP010241864.1:0-15771 GCA_023313725.1 Lithobius niger
CTGCCCAGTGCTCTGCAATAATAATTGCTCTGCCGACTAGAATACTGTAGTCACATCAACATTGGGTTCAAAAGGCCCTGGTCGGTGTTAATACCTACATTTTAAGCTATATAAATCGAAAATCGGTTCATTGGTTCGGTCTCTAGGTGAGAGCAAAAGTTTTAGACATTTGGCTTTCCGTGTCAAGAATATTGTAGTTGTATTAAAATAGCCTGCGAAAGGTCCTAGGCCTTGTCCATACCTACGTTTTAAGCTATAGAACTTGAAAATCTGTTCAGTGGTTCGATCTCCAGGTCAGAGCAAAGAGTCCCAACAACAACAACAACAACAACAACAACAAGAACAACAAGAAGAAGAACAACAACAACAAGAAATGACCATGCTGTGGACGCCAAACGGTTCAATTGTTGTCATTAAAATTTGTAATGCGGTGAAATAGTTAGGACACGACCCCAAATACCGAATTTCGTTGGTCTATGTCAATTTTGGGCGAAACTATAGGAGTTCAAAGCTTGACGTTTAACACGGAAGTTCATGCTGAGGCTTACATAAGGACCGCTACTGCGGTCCTTGATAAATCCGTGCGTTTGCAAGGAGATGCTTAGGTACTAATACGAAAACCTTATTATTTGAAAAAAGATGACTGTGTCCTCAAAATCTAACGAAAGCCAAAAAAAAAAAAAAAAAAAAGAATAAGAAATGGACTAGAAAACCGAATTGGCGTTTCCATCTCATAATTGCTAAGAAAAAAAATTTCTGATATCTACCCCAAAACAAAACTTGTTACGGATTCCCGCCAAGCTTTTCGGCCGTGTGAAGTCGTGATATCAAACGCCAAGCTCTTTCGCCAAGCTAATCCCACCGACTAATACTTCAAACGTCAAATGAAATAATTGAAAATTGCGCAGTAAGCAATTTTCAGATATTTCATTTAACCTTCAAACTATTACTCTGTGGGAGTAGCTTGACGAAAGAGCTTGGCATTTGATATCACGACTTCACACAGCAGAAAAGCTTGGCGGGAATCCGTAACAAGTTTTGTTTTGGGGAGATAAGCTTTACAGAAGAAAAACGTAGCTGCAGTTAAGAAGAAAAATAAATATGTTCTTATCGTAGCATCTTCTAGATGGCAGCAAAGAGGCTTTCGCTGCAGGTCCCAGATACTACAAATGGGAGCATACTTATTTATTTACGGTTTAGAAAGACTTTAAAATTTTTCATGCTCACTTACAGATGCTACAGTCAAAGGAAAAGCAGGATCTTCTGAAATTGTGAAAACGTCTGACAAAACTAATACCCAATATCCGTCTGCAGGTAAGGTTACTTTTCCTCTTTATGACGCATAGAATTTACGAAAGATACGGTTTGCATAGTTTGTTTCGTAGTTAGTAACATTCATAAATTATTAATTCCATGTGTAACTGTTTCAAAATAAAGTTTTGGGGAGGCATCATTCCGTTTAGTGGAAACAGAATGATTTCTGATTTCTGATTTTGGCTGAGTTCTGTGAGTAATTTATGGAATGTGGTGTGTAGCTCTGGGCTATTAGACCCCATTCTATAGTTTGTTTCACATTATGTTTTCAGAAAACTGACTATATGACGCCACGTTTCCTGCCGCTACGAGTACAAAAAACACGTAAATATCCCACTCGTAGACTGTAACAGTAACCGTGTAGATTCTACAAGTGTGATATTCACATATTTTGCAATCGTAGTGCAAGGAAACGTGACATCATACAGTCAGTTTTCTGCAAACATAACGTAGAACAAACTATAGATACACTTTTCATCATTGACGTGATCGTAGATTTTGCTCGGCCATGTATTCAGATACTTAATATCTGTAACTAGTACCTTTGTTACTTGTAAAATAAATACGGATGAAAACCTATTTACGTTGCCTTTTGAACTCATATGTCAGACTGCCTGAGCGGGGAATCGAACCCAGGACCTTTGAAATCAAAGGCCAAGGTCCTACTGCTGAGCCAGACTGACACGTTACTTGTGGTGTAAGCTTGCTCCAGGAACACTCGCATCAGTAAACCTTTAAGCTATGCTTTTACCTTTTTTCCCGTCGGCTCTATTTTTCTATCAATATCTAGGGGTAGATTCTCGTCTAAACTGAATAAACTAAATTATCTAAGGGGAACGGTAAAGTAAGAGCCACAAGTTCATACATCAGGGAAAAAGTGAGGGAAACGGAAAGCACACTATCAATTGTTGTAAGTTCTTCTCAAATCGGGTTGTTGGTCCGTGGAAGTCACCCATCATACTAAAATTTATCCACAGTAAACATAGTCTTAACCCAGGGAATGAAGAACACCAACAAACACCAATTGAACACACAAATACAAAAAACAAAAAACAAAAACATATACAGTACTAAAATAAATCCCAAACCCCAAACACAAACACACAAGGAAAAAGTAGATGGGACTTCGAACCAAGATAAGACAAAGTCAGACGACTAGGATGGGAAAGTGATAGAAAGTAATCCAAAACAAAACTGTCACTACTGAGACCTGATCCCGCAAGCCAATCACTGTTGTCCAAGGCCAACAGAAAAATTTGAAATCAAGGTATATGGTTGGCACAGTCATTATGAAGAAAACAACTTTTATTGTATTTGGAAAACAATTGTATTAATTAAGGATTAAAAAACTCAAGTACAATCCTAAATGTTATAATAATTTGTCGAAAAATACAAACAGTGACGAAGCGCACGAAACAAGAATGCCAAAAAACTATAATTCATGCACCCTGAATTTGGAAGCATGATAGGTTTAATGTTTTTAACATAACGGTGACTTCAAGCCAATTTGTTAATTGGTTAATTCCCTTTTTAACGGCACAGGGACTTATCCATCGTTCCGCTAATTTAGTGGCAAATGACTTTACTTTTTTATTCCTTAATTGAGCATTCTTCAAGACAGTTGTCCCACTGAAAAATTCATATCCTTCTGCCCTTCTCCTAAAACTACTTTATTGACATCTTGTTTCTCAGCAGCGTTCTGCTGAGTTAGTGCAACAGCATCCTATAATCATTGACTGTTGTTCGCAGCCCATGTACGGTACATGTTTTCCTAGCCATTATGTAGGCCACCGAAGTTATCACATCCATATTGAAGTCGGATCTCTCTCCCATATTCAAGAAAAGTGGGTGAAAAACAAGTAGACTTATAAACCGCTGTCCTAATAGCAATAAAAGGACGATCTACATCCCATTTCATATAATTTTTGCAGACTTACTATGAATAGGAGTTTTAACAATACCAGTAAGTACCAGTAAGGTTCCCCTCCTGTGAATAAAAGGAAAGACAATGATGTTCAATATTGTAAATTTTACCCAAAAGCCTTTAGTACAGAGGACTTTTGTTGTTGTCGGTGACTAAAACCTTACATGAGCTATATCACGGAATTCTCTCTCGCAAGGTTCTCAGCAATAGCAGTGCTAGTTGCATTCTTTAGGAGAAAAAGTTCTGACCTCTTCATCAGTGTATCAAATGTCACTAACGAAAAATATTTTGGGTCGAACTTCGTGATTACGGACCAGTCAATACACTTGACGCCAACCAAAAATTGTGGAATAGACATGCTGTGCCCAAAGAGTTTGAACTGGAATTGCAGCATATTAAAAAAGGTTTTGAAAAATGCAGTTGCACTAGCCCTGGAGCTTTAGAAAGCCTAAATTTTAATTTCTGAAAAGCCCTCTGGTGTTCATCCTTTCATGTTTGATTCCTTTAGTTAAGGCCATAACTCTACGTATGTTACAGATTTGAGCCAACTACGTATACATTAAGTGACCATCAAAATAATTTTCTACCTAAATTCCATTGAGAAGCAAATTCATTCCAGAACAACTCCAATTCAAATTCATGAGTCCAAGTCAGTTTCAACTAAGTCATTGCCATTTTTCAGTAGAATTCAATTTGCTGCCAGATGTTCCATTTGCTATTTCAAATCAGTTCCAATCAATCACTTTTCGTTTCTCATTCGGACAAATCAATTCCAATTCTTTTGCTTGCTGATGATCCAATCTGAATTCCAGTCAATTCCCGGCTGATTCAGGAAATATGTTGAATTCTGACCAATTTCAATTCCACCCAATTCAACTGAAGTCCAGCATAATTTTGAGTAAATTATGGCAGAATTTAGGATTTTGGGGATGGAAATTAGGTACAATTGACTTGATTTTCGTGGAATTCACCTGAACTGGATGTAACTGTGGCTACAAATCGAGTGCAATCAAAACAGACCAAAACAAGGCATGAAGTCAAATAAAAATCAAATCAATCCTGAACGGAACATGGAATGAATTAATCACCATCAATTCGATTCTGAGCGTGTCATTTTATAATGTCGGTAACTGCCCAAGTCAAGTTGAAATCAAGTCAGGCTGAATTGAAGATTAATAAAATCAATTCCACCAATTCATTGCCTGGAATTGTCCAATGTTGAATCAATTCCACCAAGTTGACCCAATTGGGTCAGTTAATTGAATCAATTAATTACAAGTCATGAATTACTTATGCCCCTTACTAAGTTAAAGATAAACACTTAGATATCACAAAAAATGGTGGAGTGTACCTCCTAAACCCACTACAGAGGCTCAGGCACTACCCACTAAGTTTGCGTACATTTTTGAGGGGTGACGCTCGCGAATAGCCTTACATTTCTCTGGATATAGCGAAATTCCTTCTTGCGTAAGGGTGAAACCTAAAATCTTTGTTTCTGGTTTACAATGTAAACACTTAATCATCATTGAGAGATAAATTGGCACAATATAATTTTCCCATTATTAAGTCTATCTTGGAGACTTGACACAAAAATTCGTCAAATTTCGTTAAAGGGTTAAACAGTTTAAAGGTTTAAAACGAAAACGATGGCTCGGCTGCAGGGGAAGGGTTGATGGTATTGGGTTGGCGTCACGAATGCCTTACCACCAATGTTAGACGTACAAGGGACACAATGGTCCCCGATGGCATCGCCAAATGTGAAGGACAAATGAGGGGGAAAAGCCGGGTATCATTGTCAATGTTTCTTAAAAAATAATAGAACAATAAAATAATACATCATAGTTCAAAGCTTGGCCAAAACCAATTGTCAATCTTAATAAAAATAATAAAAGTAATAATATATAATATTAAATAAATAAATAAATAAAATGGTAATTACCACCATTTGTGGATGGTTGCCGGAAGGGGTGTGAGGCGCTAACACCGGGACTTCAAAATGAAACTCTTTTACAATTACTGCGTCCTCTTCAAGTAGTGATTAAAGGACTGCTTATTTATCATTCTACGAAATTCAATCACATTTCGAGCATTCACCGTTTCTGCACTAAGAGCATTCCATATATTCACGACCCGAAGTGAAAAGAAATTTTTTCGACAGTCAAGATTCGAACTCTGAATCCCCTGTGAGGGGGAACAATGACAGGTTGTTTGATAGAAGTAACAATGGCCTACTAATAAAAGGCCTTCTGAGACGGAAACACACCATTTTTTCCTTTTCTAATGTCCTTTCTTTAACAGCTGACCTCATATAACGTTGTAACCTAGCCGCCGTGTCGCACAGTTCATAAAATTCATGAAAATTATGCATTGAAACCATTGCACGAATTGCAGGTGCTCGGTGGGATGTCACAATTCGAACTAAATTCCTACACGAATTGGTTCATGAAGTCTGCCGTTTGATTCAGATAAGTAAGTCATTGCAGAAACTCTGAACGTCTTCGTCAAAAAGATGGCGCCTAGCATAAATTTTGTCAAAAAATAAGTAGAAAGGTTGAATTGCAAACTGAAAATGTTGCCAGCCTAACGAAACTCCTTTGTTCTCCACCACATCAATTCTATCCCCTTAAGATGAAGAGAATCCCAAGTTTTTAGAAAGGTAGTAGAAGGCATGCCTAATGTCAGCATCACGTTGTTTGAAGCCTACAAAAGTTGGACGCGTCATAAGTCTCATCCACTCCATCAAAAGATTTAAACTGCATTTTGGGTCGCCAACTCCTAGGTATACATTTTTGTGAAGGGAGTGGGGAGGGACATATTCCTCAATCTCTGCTGTACATGGAATTTATCCTGAAAAAAAATCGTCATATTCAGATTGAGAAATCGTAACTATATTTTTATTATCGACTTCCAGTAAACAAAGTTAAGAGTTGCATTTAGCTTTACATCTCCTACCTCCTCATTAATTGCTGCATCTAAGACGTCTTCTGCATTATAAATGGCTCACTTGTCAACTTCCATACCTCTTCCTCTTGTGTTGAGCTCCATTTGTATGGCCCGTGACAAATAAAAAATATTACACAAAGTAATTCCACAATGTCGGGAAAGAGAAAAAAAATTCACCATACAATTGAGGAAAAGTTCACGGAAATATCATTAAAGACACAATGGGGAGGGATAAAAAACACAACCGCCAAAGCACGAGGTCAACATTTAAGAAAGAACCGAGAGAAATTAACACACACAAAAATATAGGGCAAACAAAAGCCCCAAAATGTCAAAGGTAGACTGTCCCCACTTTTTCTTATGAAAGTGGGGGTAAAGTCAAAATTGCCCTCCAAGGGACAGAAATCTTGTAATAGCCTAACTATACAGGACTTCAAAACCAGAGCCGGACTCGGTAAGAAAGGGTGCCTCTTCCATCTGGGGAATGGGGGGATGTTAAAAAGGCACCACCTCAGGGAATCTAGAATTCTGAGATTCTGCTATTCTCTGATTTTTTTCAGAAAAATGAAAGCACAGATTCTCACACCTTTTGCAGAATAACGCAGATTTTGGACCCGATGCAGCATTCATAGCTAAAATAGTGCAACTAGTTGTCTTTTGTCACTTCTCCCCACGACGTGCAAGACAAATACAAGCAAAATACAAAAAAAAAGTAACCGATATGTTTAGGAGAAGAAGTTGCAATATTTGCTTCACAAAATAAGAAAAGTATGCAGCAGGAAAAGTTGCAGAAAATGAGTATCGTATCCGTGGAAGTTTTATTTTGCTGCAGCAGAATTCTAGACTCCCTGGCCGTACTTGTGTTTCCATTCTGGGAAAACGGTTTGAATGCATTTTTGTTGTTACTTATTTCTAGTTTGCATTTAACGAAATAATTCGACTACAAATTCCCCCTAAAAAACCACAAAATTCAAAAATTGCAACATCAACTAATATAAGCACTGGTATCTAATAAAAATATCAGCGCCGAAAATTCCCGAGTTTTGTACTTCAATGTGAAGCATCAACGAAACATTAAAACTGAAAACATGAAAAACCCATAACAACAGGATACACCCTGGCTTGCATAGAGTATAAGCTGGATTGTTATATCTGCATTAAGAAAATACGTTAAAGGGTCTAACGAGCGTTAACCACTCCTGGTCATCTGCCCGAAGCCCTAAGGCTCTATGTCTGCAACAGCTAGATTCCCAGGCGGTCACCCACCCAAGTATCAATCCAGCCCAATGCTGCTTAACTTCGGGGATCTGACGAGAACCGGTGTTTCCAGCACTGCAATAAGAAAATACGCCATACCACTCAACAAACAAACAACAAGCCAAATTATTTCCCTGATACGTTTAATTTCTTGGATCATTTTTGCAAGAATAAAGTTAGCTCACAGTTTTCTAAGATGACATCACAATAGAGCAGCGTCATGTGACGTCATATTGGCTACGAGACACCATTTGGAGGTAAGAACTACAAGGTGCACTAGACTAAAATGTAACGGAAAAAACAGTGCTTTGAGAGCGGCTTTCTTAGGCTTAAAAGAACGTTGTTTTCTCCAACAACAAAAATCGCGTGTTATAGGCTTAAAAAAATCCAGTCTAATAGCATTGGCTTCAATAAGACGATCTTCTTTTCTCCCTCCAGTGCTCCTTGCAGCTAACCCAGTTACTGGCTCCACCATAGAGTTATATATAATAATACTAATAATAATAAGAGGCTGGAAGAGAACTTCCCACCTTCGATTTGCTGCTCTTGCCCACGATATCACAACATTGTTCGATCAGTCTTTCGCTTAAGTTGCAAAAAGCCGATTTGCGAGTTATCTCTATGGGGTAGTGCTGTTTGTTTTACTCCCCCCCCCCCAACGATTAAAATCTAACCCCCCCCCCCACGATTGCGGGTGGGCCTGTCTATGGACAAGCTTTGCGTAATTCTTTGTCGCCAACGTTAATCCCAGCAATGGCATCTTCCCGAGCAATGGCATCTTCCCCAGCAATGGCATCTTTAATCCCCTGAGCTGTCTTTGGCTGTTGATTCAGTACTGGTGGGGGGGGGGGGGGGGGTACAAGTCAAGTGATTACCGGGTATCGTCCACTTTTATCATTGGATCACAACTAAATATTTTATAAATAGCAACAAAATTCACACCAGAAACACCATTACAAAACCTAAAATAAATAGGCACGTTTGGGAATTTTGTTATTTTTTGTATCTACGTGGAAATCGTAGTGACGCGACAATGAACACACCACTCTAACCAACATGCCAATAAACGCAGCCAATCGACTATACTAATTATGTTGAAGAGCGACCCCACTGTTCTACTGTGGATAACTACAGACATTACGAGCATTCTTAAAATTACATTCCAACCGTATAGTAATAATAAAACACTTGAACCTTATTACATTTAAATGGAAAATTAGATGATTTACACGTGTTGTTTGTTGCAATAATAATAATTTTAAATATTAAATACAAAAATAAGAATTAAATCTGTTGTATACAGCAATTTAGGCGATAAAAAGAAATAATAATAATAATAATACTTTATTTCAACAACAATTTACATTGCACGTTGTTCAAAGCTGGAGTTCCAGATTATGTGAGAACAATGAATGATACAGCTTATTCACATTATTAGTCATTAATTGCGCTAAACAACATTTCGCCTCGTTGCTTTGATTTTTCATGTTTTTATTTGTTGTTTGAAATTTAAATAATTGCGGGAGTGGTTAACGCTCGTTACACCCTTTGAAACCCTTTGAAACCCTTTGAAATAATTGCACTATGATGTTATTCAGTATTTAAAATATTTTATATTCATCTAATTTGATTAGTTTGTGTGTTAAGTTTTGAACTTATTAATAATAAGTAGGTGGCTTACTGAACTGTTGGCTAATTTTCAATTTTCCGTAAAGTTTTGAACTTATTATTATACAAATTAAGTATATTGTTTAGTCCATAATTCTTTCAATTTTGGCTTCAATTTACGTCTATTTTGGTAATTTAACATATTTTTTGGAATTTTATTATAAATATAATGGTATATACAACTTTTTGTTTCTTTTCCCATATGTATTGTTCCATTTTGGTAAGATAAAGCTTGTGTTCTCTTTACAATTACTATTTTTATGTTTATTTATGTACAGTAGTTTTATACCACCATTATGTAGTCTTTTAATTCTGAAATTTTAAAAATGTTCTTTTCTTTATATAGTTAAGTTGTGTTTTACTTTCTATTTTTTCCAAATAGTATCTTAATTAATTTGTTTTGTGTTTTTTTGTAGTCTTTCAAGTAAATAATGTGATGCAAATCCATATATTTCAATTCCATATCATATTATACTTTCTATCCATGCATTATGTACAATTTTTTCATTTTTCAGTTGGTATATTTATGGTAGAATCTGTTTTAAATTTGTTATTATATTTAAGGTAATTATATAGAACAACGCCTTTTTAAGCTATCGACATAATTCAACTACCTGTCGATTCCTTTCGTCGTTGCGATTCACAAAATCATAACGAAAACTTGCGCAAACGCGTTTTCCATTTAGAAAATAAGTTTTAAAACACGTTAAAACGCAATTGACAACCGTGGTTAGGCCACCATAACGCGCGACGATGGGAGCGCAACAAGAAAACTTGATTTCGACCAGAACATTAGTGAACGGAAATTATCTTGTTCATTTTCGTCGGCATGGCTGAAGCGGTGATTTGTGATGGATGCAAACTGTCGTTCTATTTCTATATCAATATTTCTTTACAACGTGAAACATCGTCCGCACGGGCGCGCTTTGCGCGCACTATTATAAACATCGAGATTTTGTGTAATCAGAAATAGTATGACGCAAGCATTTGTGAAACAACCAAGTGTCATAATTTGTTCTTTGTGTCGCAAATGCTTGCGTCATACTTTTTCTGATTAGACAAATTCTCGATGTATATAATAGTGCGCGCGAAGCGCGCCCCCGCGGACGGCATTTCATACTGGAAAAAAAGTTGTCCCGGGAAGGATATAATATCCGTTAACTAATGTTCTGGTCTAAATCAGGTTTTCTTGTTGCGCTCCCATCGTCGCGCGTTATGGCAGCCTAACCACGGTATTCAATAGCGTTATAGCCACTATAATAGCGTTGTAACGTGTTTTAAAACTTATTTTATAAACGAAAAAGGCGTTTGCACAAGTTTTCGTTATGATTTTGTGAACCACAACGACGAAAGGAATCGAAAGGTAGTTGAATTATGTCGATAGCTTGAAAAGGCGCTGTTCTAAATAATTACCATATTTAATATTCGGCTCTTAAATTTCCAATTTGAGTTTATTTCCATTCCTAAGGATCTTGCAGGTTTTCTTTTTCCTAGTTTGAATAATCTGAGATTTATCAATTTTATTATAATTTCTTGTCACTAGATGTCGTTGTTAGCAAAGTGTGTTCACTGAATTAACTTGTGTATATTTGTAATTTTCGACTCCCTAAAGAAGCCAACATTTGATCAAAAAAGGCAAAATATAACATCTGACAAATTCTCGAGTTATTTAAACAACATAACACACTTTGCTAACAACGGCAGGTATTGGGAAAAAAATGGTGATAAAATTGGTAAATCTAAAATTCTTTCTTTTTAATGTATATAATGCTGTACGCAACGGATTTTAATTATTAAAAAAAATATTTATTAGAGTTAAAAATGGCCTATTATTATAATAAACAAGATAAATCAAGTTATAATAAGTGTAAATCACGTTATTTGCCCTTTAAATATGATAGAAGACAATTACAACACATAAAGCAAGATATTAGTAACACACCAGGAAAACTATCTTTCAGCATTGCTTTCAGTACAGCCTAAATCCCCATCAAACAAGATATTTCCGGTAGCATAATTCTTTTCGTAAACAGTTCAGGAAAACTCGCTGCGTAGCTCTCCATGCAGCCCACCTACGTACACAGAAGATCCGTTTAATCCGACTTAATTCACCTAACCTAACCTAACCTAACCTAACCTAACCTAACCTAACCTAACTACAACAATAACAGATCTGCAATAAAGTCGATTTAAACACACTCACCACAAGTAGGTGTAAATAACGAAGTTTCGCAGCAAGATCCGTCTCGCCCATTGAACTGATTACGAAAAAAAAAAAGCTTCCCGGTAATCGTATACACAGTACTGGACAACGAATTTTGGACAAATCATTACCACGCAAGCATTCATGTATTTCTCTCTCCAGGGTTCGAGTAAGGCTTCTTGTTGTTGTTGTTGTGATGTTGTTGTTTTATTGTTATTTTTTTGGGAGGGGGTGGAGGGGGGGGGGGAGGGGGCTATTCACGAAACCTTACTACGAATAACAAATACGCGTAATGAACAGAAACGAAACTGCGTTGAGAAAGTATAAACAAACACACGTCGTAGCAACCCGGGGAAATTTTTGCGTCGAAATGGTCGCACACTGGTCTTCACTGCACTCCGGGATGTTACGACGAACAAACAAACACCCATCGTAGTAAGGGCTGTTCATAAAGCGTTACTACGAATTAACAAACGCGCGCAATGAACAGAAATGGAACTGCGTTGAAAAATATAAACAAACACCCGTCATAGCATCTAGGGAATTTTTCTATAAATTGTTGCACACTGGGTTTCACTGTACTGCCGGATGCTATGAAGTGTGTTTGTTCATAAATGAGTGCAAACTGCAAAGATTACAATTCGATACGTTTTCATTGACATAAATAAATTTTTTCTGGGGTGGGGGGGGGGGGGGGGGGGATTTTTGGCGCCGTTTATGGCCCCTGCTATAAATCGCATGTCCACTTTATTTTTATCATTCTGCGATTGTTTTTCCTGCTCAATGTAATGTATGGCTCAAGTAAAAAAAAAGTTTTGCTACACATGGCTCGACAAGCGCACAGACAATGCCGCTCTACCCAGCAACTACAACAATTAAGGAACGTGCCTTACTGTTCGACTTTAGGCCTGTAAACAGTAACGCAAAAAAAAAAACACTGCTACGGTGGCATTGTTACTGCATCATGGACGAGGGAGGAAACCAATATGCAACAATGCCAAACAATGCACTGATCCATTGTTGGCCGAAGACTGCATTAAAATGACCAAATCCGTCTACAAAATGTAAGATGGATTCGTTCCATTCACCGCCATACAAACTGACGTTGTATGGTAATAAAACTGTTATATATAGGCAGTTTTGGGACTTCAAAAAGCTGAAATCTTACTGGCCGACTATACATATAGCCGCACTTTTGCAAGAATGGGTCGCGATAAGTGATTCATTGTAAAGGTTTTACGTCCTCGGAGGCAGCACACACTCGGCCTTCGGCTTAGGACGACACGCTGCCTCCTTGGACGTAAATCACTTATCGTGACCCATTGTTGCAAAAGTATGGCTTTAACTGTCACAAAATTTCTACACAGCTGACAACCAAAAGGCCAGAAACATTTTAATTCCCACAAATAAGATGTTTAAAAAAGATAAGTTAATGATTTACCTAGTCATCATCAAACATTAAATGCGATATGCATCGGTTGAGGAGATTAAGTAATAGATATCCGTGAAGTAGACCGGGTTATCCCGAAATAATTGCTCGTCTGCGAGAAACGAACAGTCCAAAGATCGAGGGGTGGTGAAATCGCACGAGCGCGTTAGCGCGAGTTCGATTTTGCTACCCCTCGATCATTGGACTATTCCGTTTTGAGTAGACGATCAATTATTTCGGGATAACCCGGTCTACTTCACGGATATGTGTTTTAATGATAAGGTGTGACGTCGAGCCAACATATCTAGTTATTTGAGATTAAAAAAAAATTATTTGAAAATTTTATTTGTGAATCATGACGTAAATTCCTGAACTCAAACTTCCGGTTTAAACTTCCTGTCTGCGAAAGTCTCACGTACGCGAGGACGTCTTATATCCAGTCCCAGTCACCGACGTTTGTGTTTAAGGTAAAAGTAAAACCGTATTTTTTCTACTTTATTAGTTTAAATAAGATATAGCGTATAAAATGCGCTATTCGCTTGAGTCTCGTAGGTTTTTAGGTGTGTTTAGAAAGTGTCAGTAGGCTAGTTTTCGTACCGTCGGAACGAAAGGTGGCTGGGTTCGGCTTGGACCATTCCTTCATGGATGGGGTGGGGAGCGGACTAGCATCGTACGTGAGGTTTTTTTTTTCGTGTTAGTGCGGAAAATGTCGCCAAGCTACAAATGTGCTGTTCGCTTGAGTATTGTATGTTTTTAGGTGTATTTAGGTGTGTTTACAAGTGTCGGTAGCCTAGTTTTAGTACTGTCAGATCGAAAGGTTGGCGGATTGGGCCATTTCTCCATGGGTGGGGTCCTAGCATAGTAGCCTACGCGAGGTTTTTGTTTTATGTGTTAGTACGATCTAAATTCTTGGTACGATAAATGTCGCAGGTTGCAAATGTGCTTATTTATGTTGGGTGCAATGGGGTGTGCTGGTTGAATTTGTGTTGTGTACGGGTAGTTTTTCAAAGTATGTCACATGGTAGAGCAGTGGTTGTGTAGAGCGCGGAAAAAGTGCTAGATTATCAAAAAAGTGTTGGTTATCAAAATTAACCCACGGTCACGTGTGTGGGTTTTCAGATTAACCGTATATAACGGCTACACTTTTAGCATTGGGATGTGTTGGCGTGACGTCACCACCGTGCATTAACGTGCATAACCCAAACCCAAACTGTCGTACAACGAAAGAATATTCTCGGGAACCCCTTTTTTCCCTCGTAATGTACTCTTTTGTCGCTTTCGAGTTTCTCCCGTTTCATGCATATCCTGTACCTTTCGGTCCCATACGAACAGTTTGATAAAACGCACCATCTTATCATTTATCGTTACATCAGTGAAATTGACGAAAGAAAGACAGAGAAATTTATAGTGTAAAATCCTATATCCCTTATGATACACTCTTCTCTAATAGCTAACTCTGGAATTTGATCTTCTTCGTTCTGGAAAACAGAAAGTAATATTCCAATATTTAACTTATTCCATTTCAGACAATAAAATATCCAATCGACACAAAGAGTTCGTGGCAAAAAACATTGGAAATGAATGGAAATCATTAGCTGAAGAACTTGGTTTCTCACCAGGACAAATTGAACATTTTGAATCTGTAGGTGGTGCTGGAACAAGAGGCCCATGCAAGCGAATGTTGGACGAATGGGAACAAGGAGACCACAAACTCGGTGATCTTATTGATGCGTTGACAGCAATCGGCTGTAAGAAAATAGCAAATGATTTAAAAGAAAAATGTTGCTAAGATTACCTTATGTGTAGGGGAAGAAAGATTTTTCAACTAAATTGGGTCAGGCTGACACTGGGGGCGTCCCCAGCACGTCATAAACACAATTTGAAAGGCAGTTCACATCATTATGATTTTGCCATTGTGGGTTCGGGCGCTTCCGAGTTGCCAGTACTAACTCAGTTGGGTTCCTGCATTACTTGGGTTTATTTTTACCAAAGCATTACAAGCTTCAGGCCCTGATCCCATGACGGGAATAGTTGTCTGTCGGGGACATCGTGGTAATTAACTTGATATTGCCCGTGATCATGGTCGCTCTTACTACCTCTCGCTATAATACCATAAATGCTTTTATGAAGTGCATAATTTGTGTATTTTAGCATGCAACTCCTTCCCAGATTTAATTTGCCAATACCGAAGGTAGAAGGAAATTTGCTGAAAAGGAGTTGAGTGCTAAGAAGCACAAATGGCATACGATGTGTGAATTTTTGTTTTCTTTCTATAACAGAAGACCCAGAAAAGCCCAGAAAGCACCCGTTCATGCTATGCTTTATTGCCAAACTGATACGACCTTGATTGCTAGATATGACTTAAACAATGCGGGCGTTTCCTTTCTGCGGGTGGCTGGTGTGATAGCAAAGTCAGTATACCGTATACAAACTTGAATACGGGCGTGGGCCACACCCACTTCTTGTCAAAGAAACCTTAGGGTGTGTTTATGCAACTATATCGCAGCACATTCCGAGCGAGATGCTAGAAATAACCGGAAATGACAACATGGCGTCGATTTTGTCTGTGCCAGTTTGTAAGGAGGTCGTGAATGATGAAAATTCAGAGCGAATAGTAATTACTTCAGGCTGAATTCTTTATCTTTTCGTCATCAGACAGTTATTCAGGTAGCGGTGTTACCATGGTAACGATGAGTTCGCCATCGTGCTGGAATCGCAATGAACTTCTACGGCGAAAATGCATCATGAGATGAGTGCACAAGTATTTTATTGTTAGCGTTTGTGCTGCTATTTTCATTCGTACACACGGGCCTGTGAAAAACGTTCGTCTGAACGAGGGCATAAAATGTTTTAAATCATATGGACGAACATTAAAGATGCGTGTGTTTACCACATGCTGTGGACGATTTGAGTGTCAGACTGGTCGAAGCTAGCTTAACGAAATTAATTTTGGCCTGGTGCTTTTTTAATCCTTTGTAAGATTGCTTTTTTTTTGTAAGGTTTCTTCCTAAGATTTTCAGTTCAGCACAAGAC
>JAHWFP010241865.1:0-14022 GCA_023313725.1 Lithobius niger
GTCGAGAAAAACTGTATTTATCCACGGTTGATTGACTTCAACTCGACCTCACGACTGATTTTCCCCTACCCCTGTAACACTGGACTGCCAAGGTCAATAAAACTGAAATTATCCATGGTAAATTGACTTCAACTCGACTTTTATCTAAATTTAATGCAAACGTTGCTGGCGTCTACTAACACATCGACTTTTTTGTTTTCTTTTAATTTAAAATGTCATAATTATTAATGTCTTGTATTTTGTTGGCAGTTGTTGGAATTAAGAATTTTTACGACGGAGTAACTTCCTGAACAGAAACGTCTAGTTCAGAAACTTCTCGTCAACGAATGGAAAAGCTCCAGAAAAAATTGGTTTTTCCGTTCCCATTTGCGAATTTCAGCTTAAAGTAAGGCTTTATTTTTTTCATTTTAAATGTTTAAACAGGTTAAATTGATGAGTATAAAATGCCATACGTTTTTATTTCAATTTCAGGTACGGTTGAAGTGTCAATAGTTTATATGTCATATTGTTGAGAAGAAGGTTGGTCGTCGATAATTGCAGTATTGCCTGGGTTATGCTTAGCTTGGGGTCGGTGTTATGCGAGGTTTTTTTTTTAACTTGCAGGTGCGAAAAATTTCTCCAGTTGCGAATGTGCCTATTTACTTTAGTGTTCCATTTGGGTGTACCGATTGACCTTTTGTTGCATAGTTAAGAAATTCGGTCATTGTAACGTTACATGGTACACCTTTCATGAGATGGAGCACGGGCTGGGCAGACCTGGAAAAAAGTGTTTTGGATAAAAAAAGTGTGAATTATTAAAATTAACTGACTTTCAATTCGTGAGTGGGAAAGGGGTGGGGGGTGGGGGGGAGTGGAGAGCAAGGTTTAATGTTAAGTAAAACAGAATGCCCATACGCGTAAAAAATACACTAAAAATGATACGTTTCGATGTTACTGCATCTCTTTATCAAGCAATGTCTGTAGAAACGGCAAAAGCCAGATACACATTGAAACTGTATTAAAAACTGCAACCAGCATCTTTGAAAATAGGAATAAAGCAATTGTAAAACAAAGAAGACAATATTTAGAGCCTACGTTACCCTGAAATTGACTGACGACAGAGAACCCACAGTAGACCGCCACCATGACAAGCTGGAGGCAGTGGAGAAGGTAGGGCAAGGCTCCATCTATATGTATATGCGACTTTGTCCTAGCTTTGCCCTTCCCTTGCCCTGCAATCCCCTACTTTCTACCCTTTCCCTATCCTCTCCATAGCTTTGCCCTACCCTCTCCATTTCCTACCTACTTGTCAAGGTGGCAGTTCCCTATTAACATCGATTTCAGGCTGAATTAGGTGCAGAATTCTACTTTGTACTATGTGTTCAGATTCTTGTTTTTGGAGTTTTTTTGAAGTTTTAATGGTGTGTTAATGTGAATCTGACCTAATCCATTTGGATAAATATTGTTCGATAATGATATGCAGTAATATCGAAACGTAGCATTTTTAGTGTCCCTTTGGGCTTTTTTGTTTTATTTAATTAATTCAGTTGCTTTTTTTCTTTTAACTACGTGGTCTAGTAACTGTTCACAGGACTATAGTAACTTAGGAGCAGGCTAGTGCAGAAGTGTAAAAGTGCTTCAGCCGCAGCTGAGCCATTCTTAGATTTTATGTTTGTGTACTGTTCTGTTCAGACTGTGATTCAGAAGATGTAATAATGCTACCATTGATTCGTGTACGTTTAGATCACTATCCCAACAGCGACGGCCTAGTTCTGGTTATTAAGATCTGTACTGCAGGTACAGTTGCACCCATTAATAGCTAATAACATCATGAAGCTAAGAAAATTAAATTGATGCCTTGCCAAACCCATCGACCTAGGATCAAGATTTAGTATGTAATGAGATCTGATGGCATCTACGGCATTAGAAATGAAGCGTTGGTAAAGGAATAAATTAGGTTTAACAAGTAGGAATCAACACAACGAAAATGAACATTTCCTTTGCACATGGATGTCAGAAATCTACGCCTTAAAAATGTTAATAAATTGATAACTACTGGAAAGGTAAGAATGGTAAGTTGTTGTGATATTTAGAGTTGAAGTACTTATTTACATTAAGAATACCACATCAGCCGTTTAGGAGCATTCGCAAAAAGAATGTTTAACTGAATGGTAAATATTTGACAATTGATCCATGTAGCATGGAAATTCTTGTTGTTAAAAACAATAAAAATGTTTCATGACGATTTTGTGAATGGCATAAACGACTTAAGTTCATTTGTAAACTCTTTCTGGAAGGTACCATCAAATTTCGACGTTCGGAAAGATCAAAGCTTAGTAGCAGCAATTTATATATTTAAACATAGGTGATTTTATGTTTTTTTCTGTTATCGACGTATCTTACAACCGTTGTTGGGTTTAGGTGGGTATCACCATTACCAGCAATTTGCCTGATCATCAGTGAGGGAGCGAGCAGCCAATAAAAGAAACTAATGCAGTCGTTAGGGCCAGTGGCACAGCCAAGGTTATCCAAAGGTATGAAATGCACACCTTGCCCTTTATGACCTTGTCCTTTCTGTG
The DNA here is from genome assembly GCA_023313725.1 of Lithobius niger. Lineage (NCBI taxonomy): Eukaryota > Metazoa > Arthropoda > Chilopoda > Lithobiomorpha > Lithobiidae > Lithobius > Lithobius niger. The sequence continues at coordinate 2,559 of JAHWFP010241865.1, forward strand.
ATCCTCAAAGTTAATATGCCCATAATGCCTTACTACCACGCACACTGTGCCCTGGTTACGTACCACTGGTTATAGGCGTGAACTTAAAAATAGTATTTTAAGACTGCTGCGGAAGAGGCTATTTGTGTTGATTCAGGAATTGTTTTTTTTTTATTTGTATAGCATGGTGTAATATCTGTCATGCACGAGGAGAGCCTTTTGAAAAGTAACTTCCTTATTTAAAAAAAAAATCCGTCAGCCTATACATTGCTTGGAAAATGCATGCTGTTTTCATTGAAGTTTCTTTGAAGTTACATTGAAGATGGTAGAAACGTCCAGCCAGAGTTTTTAATTACTTGGCTGCGGAACAGTAGTTTGCCGTTATAATTTTCTAGTTTTGTTTGCATTGCCATTGCTATGGGTATTGTCCAAGAGATCCAGTACGCTGAAGGCTGATAATGACTCTTTGCAAGGTGGACCCTTTTTAGAAATTTGATGGTTCTTGCTGCAGTTGTTGGTTTTGGGTTGGTACCTATATTCTGCAAGATGGGTACTATTTACAATCTCTAGGGTTCTTGCTACTGTTGATGGTTTAGGTGAGTATAATTGCTGTTTTGCGAGGCAGACACCTTTTAGACACTTCATGGCTCTTATTATCATTGTTCGTTTTGGGATGGGTTGCAAGGCGGACACTTTTTTGAAACTGTAGGTTCATGCTACTGTTGTTGGCTTTAGGTGAGTATCACTGTTTTGGGTGGAAACTTGGTGACCTTTTTCCAGTTTTAGGTGTTTTGATATTTTCTTTCCAGTTTCGTGTCAGTGACATGCTAGTTTAATGATAGTAGAAATGTGATAGTTTTATGTTAGTGTTTTGCTAGTTTTGTATTAGTAGTGCTTTGCATAGTTTCATGTTTCCTGCCACTTTAATATTAGTTACGTGTCAGTTTATTACTCGTTTCTCAGTAATTTTAATAGTTTTTTGCTAGTTTTAAGTTTCTTTCTCTTTTTTTTTTGTAGTTTTCGTGTTTATGGTTTCTTGTTATTTAGTTTCCTAGCTATTTCGGTTTGGGGCTTGCTAGTTTCGTGTTAGCGAATGCTAGTTTCAATTAGTGCTTTGCATAGTTACGTTCTTATTTCTACGTTTGTTAGCACTGCTGGCAGGGAGTTTCTTTTGCACATGAGAATTTTCAGAAAGTGGACAGGAGGCCCTAGAATGCAAGGCTGCAGCATGTAACAAGGAGGCAACAACAGGTGAAGTTCACAAGATCGGATTCGAATGCACTTTATTTTACTTTATTGAACTACTTGAGCCTGAGAACCTGGTAGTGAAGCGCTCACTTCCACCGGTTAACATACTCCTTAACCTCACTCGAACAAGATGCAACGATGGTAGGCACGGGGAAAGTAACATTGTCGTTGTATCTTGTAGTCAGATTGTCAGCCAGAGAAAGGGTAATGCATTAGTTAGAGTGGGCGCGTAGCTTCGCCGCGGGCCCAATAAATGCATTCGTTCGTTCGTTAACTCGTTGTGGGGAACCAAAGTAGTTGCTTAAATCTTCAAGTTTTAAACCATAGGGTGCGAAGTCTTCAATGTTGAGGCCTTACGACCTCCAAATTGGGCGGCGACACGACTGAGTGACTTATTGACTTCTCCAATGTCAGCTTCGGAAAGCCGGTTGAAATGTTTCCACGATTGTTTGCCATGATACTTACTTACTTACTTGCTTACTTTACTTTACTTACTTATTTACTTTTATACTTCATCTACCTTTTATACTTCACAATCCAGAATCGACTACCCATCGAGATGACACATACTAAATCTAAACACACCGTAGTACGTTGCCATCAAATAATTAACATGGGACAAAGCTTCACATTCATTGCGTGGCCAGTATATTAGTGTTGTCATTGGCATAGTTATGAAAAAGGCCCATTACATCTTGAATTATTTTTTACCATTACCCAGTCACTTGTTCCAGACTCTGTACACCACCTTCTTCAGGCCAATTCTTGCATATTGTTCACAAGTCAGTAGACCGTGCTATTCTTCTTAATGGACTTGAATCCTGCCAACATCGATTGACGAAATGGTGCACATCCCACAGACATCTGTCCTACAATGAACGCCTTAAGCGATTAAACCTTCCAAATGTCGACAAAAGATTCAAATGTGGCCACCTGATCCTTGCTTATATACCAAATCCTAAATCACCACATAGACCGAGGGTACACGGAGGTTTCTTAAGTCGCTTTATCTTATGTCGACGTAGCTTACGTCGATGTAGTGCTTAGAGAGCTTTAAGAACGTCTGTGTAACCACCTAAACCCACTTTCTAGTTGCTTTATCTCAAACCGCGTCGTTACGTCGACATAAGGAATTGAACCGCTTTAATATCCTACATGTACCCGCTTAAAACCTATTTTCTACATCGCTCTAAGGATTGCTTTCCTTTGAGTGGTTGAAAAGAGTACGCTTAAACGTCACGAAGCTACGGCGGAACCTTCCACTTCCTTAAAACGAAGACGAAAGCCCAGCTAGTTGAATGGGGACGTGGGAAAAGAGAGGGGTTTGGTTGATGGGGGATTAAATAAACGCGACGCTAGATCGACTTAGCAGAAACTGCCATGTACCCGTTGTCGTTTTAACTCACTCCAACTTAAATGTCCGTGTAACCACCTCTCTCCTAAAGTGACATAAGGTAAAGTAACGTAAGGTAAAGCGACTTAAGAAACCTCCGTGTACCCTCGGTCATACCTTTCTGACTTTCTGTCGCTTTTCCTCTACTCGTAGGAGAGGCCGTGACTACAGGCGGGTAAATACGGGCTAAAAAAGGGGTTAACCCACCACAAATTGTAACAAAAGGTTTTATGGTTGTTCCTGACTGGAAAAAACGTGCTGAATTCGAAAAAAAATGTTATCCACGCTATCTGATGCCGTTTTCCTGGAAAAATAGGCTTAATTTGCATGTAATAGTCAAAAAATGCATTTAGTACATATGTGGAAATACGAACAGAATATAAATATACCTTGTATTTTGAGGGTAGATCTTTTTTGGAACCTACTCAAAAGGATGTACACTTTAAGATTCCGAAGGGTGTCAGGCTGAAAACCTTGAGCAATAAAGATGGCGACCAAAATGGAGTCCAATGTATACTCAGTTTTAGTCATTTTGGTCTTTTACGCAAGAACCTTTAGTGTTACACAAAAACGGTTTGGATGTAAGTTGTTTACAATAATGTAATCTACAATGTAGGTCCCATACCTTTTTTCCACATATCACGGCTATTGAGAAAAACGGTCATGTTGGATGGTTTTCGGCCATTTTGGCTAACTTGATGCTTATAGATGTCTGAATTTGTGTATACAACTTAAACTTTCAATTGCTGTTGCGTCGTTTATAATTCAGGTGGATGACTCCAACCTGAGTCATTTGGAAAGTGAGACTCTCTTCTTTGAATCAAAGACAATGAAAAGGGTCTACCACTATTAGGGACCGAACCACGCCTGTTTTACTAGGGGCTGGTATCACAGTTACCGTTCAAAATAAAGACAGATACAAACCTATTTGCGTTCCATTTTGGACTTATGTCATACTGCCAGAGCGGAGAATCGAACCCACGACCTTTGAAACCGAAGGACGAGGTCCTACCGCTGAACCATACTGACACGGCCAAAAGGATACGTCCATAGGCAGTATTTCCTTTTGGCCGTGTCATTATGGCTCAGTGGTAGGACCTTTGCCTTTGGTTTCAATGGTCGTGGGTCGATTCCCCCCCCGCTCAGGCAGAGTGACGTACAAGTCATGAAGGCAACGTAAATAGGTTTGCGTAAATAGGATTGCCTTTATGTTGCCTTTTCGACTGATATGTCAAGAATACCTGAGCGGGGAATAGAACCCACGATCTTTGAAACCAAAGGCCTACCGCTGAGCCATACTGACAAGGCCAAAAGGAAACGTCCATAGGCAGTGTTTTCTTTTCGCTGTGTCAGTATGACTCAGCAGTAGGACCTCGGCCTTTAGTTTCAAAGGTCGTGGGTTCGATTCCCCACTCAGTCAGTTTGACATATAAGTCCAAAAGGCAACGTAAATAGGTTTGCATCTGTATTTATTTAGCTCTTCTTGAGCCTGGGCTTTCTGTGTTTAATACCGTTCAAAGGTTGAAAATGAGCATAAAATTGAACAGTAACTGTGATGCCAGCCCTAAGTAAAACGGGAGTGGCTCGGTCCCTAATAGTGGTAGACCCTTTACCCTTTATTCAAAGAAGACATTCCCACCCTTCGAATAAACCTAATTGGAGTCATTCATCCAAATTATAAACGCCACAAGAGCAGTTTAAATACGAAATTAAGCGAAAAATTGAACTGGAACTGTGATACCAGCCCCTAGTAAAACGGGTGTGGCTCAATCTCTAATATTAGTAAAACCTTTTAATTGCCCTTGTTTCAAAGAATATATTGCAACCTTTCGAATAAACCTGATTGGAGTTATTCATCTAAATTATAACCGTCACAAGAGCAGTTTAAAGTTGAAAATGAGCGAAAAATTGAACGGTAATTATGATACTGGCCCCTAGTAAAATGGGCGTGGCTCGGTCGCTAATAGTGGTAGACCCTTTTCAATAACCTTGAATCAAAGAAGACATTCCCACCCTTCAAATAAACTTAATTGGAGTCATCCATATAAATTAGAAACGTCACAAGAGAAGTTTAAAGCTGAAAATGAGCGAAAAATTGAACCGTAACTATGATACCAGCCACTAGTAAAACGAGCGTGATTCAGTCCCTAATAGTAGTAGACCATTTTCCTTGCCCTCTATTCGAAGAAGGTATTCCCACCTTTTGAGTGAATCTATTTGGAGTCTTCCATCTAAATTAGAAACGTCACAAGAGCAGTTTAAAGCTGAAAATGAACGAAAAATTGAACCGTAACTGTGATACCAGCCACTAGTAAAACGAGCGTGGCTCAGTCCCTAATAGTGGTAGACCCTTTTCATTGCCCTTGATTCAAAGAAGACATACCCACCCTTAGACATAAACAACTGATATGCAAACTGCTTTTGTGTAACACTAATGGTTCTTTCATAATAGGCCAAATGGCAACAAATTGAGTAATAGTTGGGTGCCATTTTGGTCGCCATCTTTAATGATCAAGGTTTACAGCCTGGCACCCTTCAGAATCTTAAAGTGCACATTCTTTTGAGTAGGTGCCAGCAAAAAAATTGCCCTCACAATGTAAGATTCACTACAATTTCTTTCGTATTTCCATATATGTATTATAGGCATTTTTTAACTATAATATTCAAATTAAGCCTATTTTATTCCAGGAAAACGGCAGCCTGGATAACAACTTTTTTTTCGAATTCAGCACGCTTTTTCCAGTTAGGAACAACCATGAAACCTTTTGTTGCAATTTGTGGTGGGTTAAGTCACGGATTTACTGGCCTACTAGTCTACTTGGTTCCAAATCCTTTCACAATGAAAAGCATAGTTTCTTCACTGAAAGGGACGTTCCCTTAAAGAACTCCCTCCCTTCTTTTGTTGTTTCGTCAACTTCTGTTAACTCATTCAAGGCTCACCTTTACCACAATCTGGACTTTCACTACTTTTTTCTTTTTCCTTTCTGGGTTTTGGGAGGTGGGCGCCTTCGTTTTAGCATTTGGCTCAATGGCGTCGTTTTTCTATTCTACTCTTTTCTTATTCTATTCTATTAACATTAATATCGTAACAATCTTAGATTTATAAACCAAAGGATATATTCACTGAAATACGAGCTCATGAAAGTCAGGAATTTTAAAAATTCGTCGTGTTGGGTGCTGTTCCCGTCACAGAAGGGAAACTGAACGCATTCTCGCCGCCATAAAATTTAGTATCACTTTTAACCGTCAGACGACTTTTTACGTGGAGCTCGGTACGTAACTTCTATTCTCTTAGATGTGTCCGCAAAGAAGCTAACGAGGACGGATTGTTTTGGTGTCAATTTTTGAAATCGAATTTGTAAAATAGGGTGATATGCGTCTGATAGTAGGAATTATTACAACTCTAAATATCATAATAATTGTAATGATAACCATCGGGCGATCGTACGCGAAAGAAGGCAAGATCACGTGACCAGTTACCAACTATGCAAATGGCCCGTCCAAGGCACTGGCAGACTGGCCAGGGAGGGGAAGGCGGAAGTCCCTCTGGGCCGGCTCTGGGCTCAAGTGCCCCGCCCCCCCCCCTTGCATAGTTGGTTTCTGGATTAAAACATAAATTCGTAAAAGCACACAAAATGTTCATGACTGCGAGGTAAGCTTGTGCAACTTGGATTAACTGGAATAAAATTTATTTCAAGCAGAGATTAAAGACTATTGATTGATGTGGGCAATAGCCGTAGCCCACGAAAAACATGTTTCATTTTTCCTGGTAACAGTTCCTCGATCTTGTGTTTAACACATCACATTGGCTAACATGACATCATGCCAGTAACAACTAAAACATTCGTGGCTTTTGCCGTAATCCCTCCTGGCCTTAGAATATGTGTCGGTCCGACCCTGTTTAAGGGCCTAATTAAGTCTACGACACCAATTTGACCACGAAACACGTTCACATACATTTTTACGTGTTTATAAATTTAGAAACGAACATTTGTGTCGGCGTATTTCGTTCTGAAGACTCTTCTTTGTGCGTCTAATGGATGCGCCGAACCGAGGGTACCTATACGTGTAAGCAAACATGCTGGAGTTCACTTTTAAGATTTATTTTAAATTTTATTTTATTTGCTACAGATTTATGAATGCCGATCAGCCAACTATTCCTGAAGATGTCAACAAGACCGATACTTTTGTTCATTGTGGTCTTCATTGCAAGTCTAGTCCATTTATCGAACGAGGGGTCAGATGGTCGCAAAAATGTTACAGCACGCCCTCTAATTCAAATAATACCCTATCATTTAAAGGCTGCTAAATATCTGAAGGAGGCCAACACTAAAGGTAATTCTTTTTTTTAATAATTAGAACTGATTTTCCGACATAGGCTCCCAAAAAAAGGGGAAAAAATGGGTAAAAGTATTTCTGGTGAAATAACATACTCGAGAGGTGAAAAAACAGGTAATTGAGAAGTATTATTAATGGTACATTCCTGTCGGTTGGGTTTCCTGCATAACTCAGTTTTGAAACATTACTTCAGACGCGTATAAATGTTGCAAAGGTATACATTTTCCTATTTTTCCTCTCGTGTTACAAAAGCTATTTTACGCAGTATGCTCGAATTTAACGAGAAGGCATGTCCTTTGGAAAACTGAGTAGCCATTGGCGTAATGCTCACAGGTATGCAACGTATGCATTGAGCGGGTACCTATGCATTGTGGGAATGAGGGGGAGGGGTCTGGCGTGCGGACATGTGTCGTGAACAAGCCGACTGCAAGGTCGTGTCCAATTTGGCAGAATCCTGTTTCGCACAAAATAAAGCGGAATAATTTTTTTCCCAAATTATATAAGACATATAGCATCAGAAACCGCAACTAACCACAAGTTCTTTCCAATTAGGAATGCATCTTTAACTTCTCCAATGTTAAAGTCTTGACGAATACTTTGATTCTGCGAAAAGAGATTTCGCAAATCGAGAATTCCCGTTTCGCAAAAAAAGCATTAACCGTTTTGTTTTCTATGAAACGGGATTCTGCGAAATGGGATGCTGCAAAACGGGAAATGACCGACTGCGTAGGTAGTCAGACGATGCAAAACTAATGTAACAACGAAATTTCACACCACGTTCATACAGTTCGCTAAAAAACGTCGAATTAATGACCAAATAACCTATTGTATCCTTCATTACGCTTGTTAGTTATATTAATTGAACGAATTTGGTTTTGGTTTTGGTGTGTAGTCTTAAAGTTTTGCATAATATTTGAAAAATGTGTAGGGTGCACGCAGATTTGAAAGGTGGAGGCGACATCCCTGGATCTGGCCATGTTAAAAAAAGCTCGTAATAATCTTAGGCAACATCGGCAGCATCAAGACGTAACAGTGTTAAAACGCTGGTGCACGTGTGCAAAAAAGAAGCAGTACAAACATCAAGATGTAACAGTGTCAAAACGCTGGTCTGCGTGTGCAAAAAAAAGAAGCAGTACAAATGTCAAGACGTAACTGTCAAATTGCTGGTACACGTGCTCAAAAAGAAGCTGTACAAATATCAAGACGTAACAGTGTCAAAACGCTGATACACGTGTGCAAAAAAAGAAGCTGTACAAATATCAAGACGTAACAGTATCAAAACGCTGATACACGTGTGCTCAAAAAGAAGCTCTACAAATATCAAGACGTAACAGTATCAAAACGCTGATACACGTGTGCTCAAAAAGAAGCTGTACAAATATCAAGACGTAACAGTGTCAAAACGCTGATACACGTGTGCAAAAAAAGAAGCTGTACAAATATCAAGACGTAACAGTATCAAAACGCTGGTCTACGTGCGGAAAAATATATGCTACAAATGTCAAGACGTAATGCTGTCAAAACGCTGGTCCACATGCGCAAAAAAAAAAGAAGCTGCTACAAATGTCAAGACGTAACAGTGTCAAAACGCTGGTGCACGTGCGCAAAAAAGAAGCTGCTACAAATTTCAAGATGTAACAATGTCAAAATGCTGGTCCACGTGTGCAAAAAAGGAAGTTGCTAAAAATGTCTAGACATAACAGTGTCAAAACTCTGGTTCACGTGCGCAAAAAATAATCTGCTACAAATGTCACGACGTAACGGTGTCAAAACGCTGGTCCATGTACGTAAAAAGAGGATGCTACAAATGTCAAGACGTAACAGCGTCAAGACGTTGGTCCACATGCGCAACAAAAGTAATCAAATGAATCGAACACAGCCGCATCTGCAGGAAACAGACAACAATACGAAACAGAAGAGTGAATCCGTGCGGTTGAAGTTCCAAAACACTAGACGTCATCTTATCTTAGCACAAAATGTATCAACTTACTACATTTATTATTTTTGGAAAAGAACCCTTTACATGCATCTTTCTGTATCATTAAAACATCTTATCATTAAAAACAAGATAACAAAAAAGAAGCAAAAAAGTCAAGAAATTAAGTAAATAAAAAATGACACACAAAAAAACCATTAGAGACCGTATCCGCATGGAAATCATAGGCACACAAATAAAAACCAGATTATGGAATTCACTCGAACGGAACAAAGCCCAAAATACCAGATAAAGCAGGTTGATTTTGGTTTTTATTGCCTTTATGAAAATATACATTTTTAGCATTCTCCTTCTTTTGCTGTGCAGTGTGCAATCTATAGATTAAAGTTCTTGGATCGTCCGGCATTGCTACCCACCGCGCATGCGCAGTCTCCGTTACATAAATGCAGACGAAGGTCGATATCTTCTTCTTTCATTCCTCTAAGTACCCAGTGGCGACACAGAGAAGAAGGGTTGGAGATAGGTAATGTATATTTTCAAAAAGGCAATAGAACCCAAAATTAACCAGCTGTATCTGGTATTTTGGGGTTTTTATGTGCCATGAAAATATCCATTACCTCATCTTTAGCATTCCACAGACCTCGTCAAAGGTGGCTGGTGCCACTTGACGGAGCCCCCTAGGGTAACGTGCCGGTTCCCAAAAAGACAAATCTTTGCGAATGATCAGAGTTTCTATAGGAAGATGGAGACCGCTTTGCTAAAGGGATTTAAAGTATTCGCTTGGCAGCCACGAAGGGTCCGATGCGATACAAGCCATCCACTTGGGCCGACATATCCCGCAGGTAGTGTGATGTGAACACAGTCGGGTGTATCCTGGACGCAGCTTCCATAATGTCGGTAATGGGAACATTACTGTGGTGGGCCCAAGAAGTTGAGATATCTTGAAGTTTATGGGCAGTAACTCGAATGCCTTGGTTGGTTCAGTCTATGTCGAGAGCTTTGTAGCCATCTAAGATGACAGTCTTTATCCAGGTGGCTACCATGTGTGCTGATGTTTCTACGGTCGCCAATGCGTTAGGGAGAAAGAGTTGAGAACGACCGTGTCACAGAGACTTAAATAGTACCGAAGGGCACGAACCGGACAGAGAGTCTTCTCAGGTTCGTTGCCAATGATAGGAGACAAGGCATGTATGCAGATAGGGGTGGTCTGGTCGCCTTCGCTTCTGGGTCTTAGCTTGGAAGGACGCTCGAGGGATCACGGTGACTGCAGAGTAATCATTGTGGAAGAAACAGTTGGCGGCGGTTGCCGAGAGGGCCTGTACCTCGCTGCATTGGAAACAGGTGGCCAGGGCTACCAGAAAGACCATCTTTCGGGTCAGATGACTGAGGTGACAAGAAGACAGGTTCGTAGGAAGTTGAAAGAAGAGAAGTGCGGACTATAGACAAGTCCCAATCTGGAAACAGGCAGCGAATCACCGGTCGCTCTAGTTCGAATGACTTAAGGAGAGCGGAGATGCGAAATTCGTCCAAAATTGCAGAACACTCGGCCGCTCGAAAGACAGTGTGCAGGGCGGACCAGTAGACGAGGAGAGTGGAACCTCTCAAGCTTTCATTGAAGAGGGCTGTCAGGAAGCGTAGAAGCTGTGCTAGAGATGGAGCGACCTATTCAGTCGTTATGAAATGGAATAGGTGGCGAACTAAGGCGTGAAGCGAAATATGAAGGTAGGTGTCCACAAGGTCTATGAAGACCACCCAGTCACCAGGAAGAAGTGAGTGTCGTATGGTTTCGACGATCGCCATTTGAAATTGGGGATCTTTGATGAATTGATTTAATGGTCGGAGGTTGAAAATAAAACGAAGATCGCTTGCCTTCTTGGGCAAAAAAAAAATACTGCTGTAGAAACCTGGCTACTCTAGATTGGGTGCAGCTCGTATAGCACGTTTTCCTAAAAGAACCGTGATTTCGGTAGTGAGAAAGTCCGTTGGCGGTGTTGCTTCTAGCCAAGGAGGGGATTGGAGTGAAGGAGATCGGTGGAAGCAAGAGAGAAAACCTTGGGAAATTATGGAGAGGACCACTTGGTCGGTCGTGACCTCTTCCCGGGCTGGGAGGAAGAACCAAAGACGGCCGCCTACTGGTACCGCAAGGGGCAATTGTCAACGAGAGGACCTGGGCTGCTCGCGTGGTCCAGGGAAGTTGTGGCGGACGTGGTAGTCTGGTGCCGAGCTACGGCCATAGGGGTGACCGCGACTGCGTCCCTGTCCCTTGTTCGGAAAGGACGACTAAGTACGGCATGGTGGAGAAGGAGGGCGAGGTTCTGGACAGGGTAGAGGTATGACCCAGTCTTATGGTTCGGTGTAGATAGGAGGGTCCTACCAGTTGCTGTCGAGGGCCTTTAGTCTTGTATGGCTTTGGTTTCCATGCGATGTCCGGGGGGGGGGGGGCCCGAGTTTAGAAATGAGACCCCAAAAGAGAGTGTGGGTCTTCATGAATTCGCTGATTCCGAAGGACGTGTCTATGGAATAATTAAGGTTGGGGATCGTGTTGAGTACCACGTCACGAAGCAAGAGCG
>JAHWFP010241870.1:0-22531 GCA_023313725.1 Lithobius niger
GCTCAGGCAAGGCCGTGTCAGTATGGCTCAGCGGTAGGACTTCGACCTTTGGTTTCAAAGGTTATGGGTTCCATTCCCCGCTCACACAGACTGACATTTAAGTCCAAAAGGCAACGTAAATAGGTTTGCATCCGTATTTATGTCATTAATTTGGCATTGTCATGCCAATTAGGTGGTATAATATCGCGTTTGTTTACATGGGCTTTTAAAAAAATTACGTGTCCTCTTCAGTTTACTGTCTTAAACGCCACTTTCCTGTGAACAGTACTATAGTTTCCGTGATTTAAATGAATGCGTGCAGACCTAAATCTAATTTGTATTGTAGCCGTAGCAATCAAAAATGTAGCCAATAATGGACATACAATAAATCACAAAGTAATAGCTATAAAAACAAGTCTTAAATGCGGACTGACTGCTTCGATTTATCCACGAACACATTTTTAACAACCGGACTTTGCCAAGAGTGCCAAGGACGACGTTTATGTTGGCGAGAAGGTGCCAGGTACAAAAGAAAAAGGTTTAGTACTGATAGCGACGGTCAGTTCCGAAGTTGAAGTCGTTGAAGGAGACCTTCACTACCTGACGTTTCTCAAAAACAGCCATAAATGCTTGGCTCCTATACGTAACGATTCAACCAACGTCCGACTGCGTCACGTTCACTTGATTAACGAACATAACCTGAGCTAACCAAACTACAACACTTTGGTTGTTAGCTAATAAATATTCACAATTGTCTATAGATTGCATGAAGTTAAATAGTCCGTATCATACACTAAAAATAACTTAGTACAGTAAACAACCTTATGCACTTAGTGTTTCTTCGAAGTGATGCGACTAGGATTCGAACTGACGAACCAGTTTGTCACCGAATCACTCCTCCACTGCTAAAACCCACTCCTCCACTAGCTAACGCCACTCCTTCATTAGGCGTCGTATTACACCGTTACGCCCATCAGTTCATGGAATAGACCGCAAGTGATTGTGGACCATTCCCGCGGATTTTCGGAAAATCTATTGATCATGCCTGGTAAACTTTCTCTTCGAACGGACGAACCAATATGGCTACCTTATCGCTCGCTTCACGTCTCTCACGACGTGAAAAAACTCTGAAGTCATAGGCTAGGGAGTTTGTTTGGAATGTCTTTAAAAACATCAAAGCACCGTATTCAGCACGGATGCTGAAATAACAAATTTAAGAGGCCAGCATTGTCACTAGAATTTCTCTAAGTACGATAAGACGTATCTTGTCAGTGGCAAAAGCCACACCGACAGGCAAAGATAGGGTTAGGCCTTACGCTGTAGACGTAAGTATACCACAGCCGCTCAATGCGTGTACAAGGTTTCAGTCACCACCTACGTTAGTGCCTAGCGTGACAGGCGATTGTAAACGATCATAAAATACAGCTACTTCAGGTGGCCAACCAGAACCTAAAATAATAGAGTTCGCTAATTCGAATCAGTCACGTCACTCTAACCGTGGACTTATATACTACCACACTATGTATAGCTGCGTAAGATGTAACGAAACGCTCTTACATGACGATGACTGTCGGCAGAAAGAGTATAAAATCTTACACGGCCATAGCATGGGAATATCCATGTGTAACTTCCTACATATTTCGCCACTTGTCGCACAGTCAAATGTGGTAGAAGTTGTGGGTCTCGTTTCCCGGCTCCAGGCCGTGGTATTTAACGTCGCCAGAATCGTATTTCACCCAAGTCAAGGCTAGTAGGAGGACAGGCCGGATCAAGAACGGTCAGAAAACCAGAGGGCAGAACTCACCTTTTCGACCCAGTCAGCCTTGGTTTGAAGAACCGAAACGTGTTACTCTGTAAAAGCTAGTTTCAACACTGTTGCTTGCCATATGCAGTTTGCTTGGACCAGGCGCAGCAACCGTAACATGTTTCACACGTAGTATTTGTTCGATAAAAAACAGTACAGCATAATTCTTAGCGTAAGTTTACAGCAAAAGTAACACAGGTAACTAACTCTATAACAGGCTGTATGGGGTCGTGATTGAAAACGAGTGGAGGATTGGGCAGAATTATCTTGGGATAACGTTTTAAGGTAAGGTTTAAGTGATTCAAAGCAGCAAAGGAACACACATAAACTCTCCTGTAAGGTTTGCTGTACTATTTAGCCCACGTGAAACCTTACTGCTGTATTCACATGTTTTTACAGTTTTTACTTTACAGCACGATTGGTCATGTTTTCGCATTCTGCTTGGCTGAACGACATCGCTCAAAAATGGTAAAAAACTAATAGTCTTAGTGTGCTTAGTACAGGCCTACAGTCTTAAGTAATTCAGGGTTCGCGCGAATCCTTGAAAATCTGGAAATGTCGTTAAAAATAAAAATGAAATACCAGTCCTGAAACTTGAAGCTGAAATTTGGAAAAGTGGTGTATGTATCATCAATAAGATGAACGGAAAGGAGACGACTTGACTTCAAGAATGCTGAAAAATGTAGCCCCGAAAGTAGGCGAGAGTGTACAGCCTATACTTGTACACTGTATTATTCTAACAAAAGTTTTGAAAGTTGGGCTATGGTTTTTAATTTATTGACGTGTCGAACGGTTGAATACGTAAAGTTTCACGTGGACTAAACAGTACAGCAACACTGCCGGTCTGCCTGAAGACGCAGATACGGTCAGTGACTAAGTCCCTGCTAGTCACTGCCAACCAGGGTAATGATAGGGACTCACGGGCTCCTTCAGCAGCTATAGGATCAATTTTGGCCTATGCTGGACAAGAGCTTAGCCCCTGCCATGATCGGAGGTTTACCGGTTCGAATCCACGCACCTGCTGCTCCTCCCCTCTTTCGGCATCCAAAACGTAGTGTCTGTATTAAACGTCCAGTCTGTACTGGCATTGGTTTGCTGAAGATAACTTAACACTCTGCAAAATTATTATAAAAAAAAAATATTAGCGATAGGGCTTAACTAGTGTTCGCCCTTCAACAACATTCCGCATAGGGCGTTAAGCTCTTCGGTATCAAGTTTGTTGGGTGGAACTTGTTAGACGTGAACTTCCCACTCAAGTAGCCTACGCCACAACACAGACTGGTCCACAACCTCAAAATAAGGACCATCTTGGCGTTCCTTGATAGAATTTCAACCCCTTAATGCTGCCACGGATGGCATTTTGATCTGATCTTACGTCAAAAAGCTGTCCAAGCATTTTAGATTTTAGATAGCGCTGGTCATCCATCTTTCCTGCATAGCGCCTTTACGTTGTTCCAGATGCTCATTCAGCTTTCGCGAGACAATGACAGGTTGAAAATTTAATGTGTGTAGTCAGAGTTGTGTGACGTTGTACGTGTCTGAGTGGCACAACGAGTTTCACGTTCTGTAAACGAGCTGTTGAACGAATGTGAACGTGAGTTTGTTTAAAAAGGTCTCCGTGGAGTGTGAAATATTTTTAAAAACTTTTCTTGGTTTTTTCTTCGTAACTGTAAAAAAAGAGCGATAGATTGGTGAGATTTGTCAGATTCACTGCCTAAAGACAATGCTTGTTGTTGGATAGATCACTCCCCACCCACCACAGGCCTGCATTACAAATTTTTTTTTTCGGTTTTTTTTTTTCGGTTTTTTTTTTTCGGTTTTTTTTTTCGGTTTTTTTTTCTTTGACTAACACACGAACAATCTAACCCCTCCCACAGAAAACCTGACTGAAATTTACCTGACTACTTATTGTGCTATCTCAAATTTTTAAGATGCTGCATGTGAAATAATTGGACTAATTTAAGATAACATCAAGTAAAAACTGCGATAACGGCGCTATGTCAGTGAGCTGAGGACGAACTGGGTAGCCAATTCGAATCCGGATCATGCCACTCCGACGTAAGTTCATACAGGTGGCTTACTGTACTACGTTATTTCTAGTGTAAGATTTTCGCTGTTTGGCTTCTTTTCCTCTTTCCTTTATATAATTTACAACGATTTGTGCATATTTATTTAGCTGCATCTTACATAGTTTAGTCAGAAAGGTGTAGCCTACGCCGAGAAATGTTTACAGATTAACTAACGCGAACTAAGCCTACGACAGTAACCATGATAAAAACTTAATACACCCCATAAAGGTAAACGATATAAATTTCAACAGAGGGCATCGTGGCTGAATTTTATAAGTTTTAAAAGTTTTTCGGTAGGTGAATCTGTACCTGTTAATTGGTGGCGTCACTACGAGGAAGGCGAATTGGGCAAGTGCCCCCAAATCCCATCTGTTTCTATATCAAACCCCATACTACAAAAAAAAAATATTTATTTTTTTGACCCTTAAGTAAACCGAAGCATCTTAATGCTTGTGCGGCTGAACCGGCTCAATTATGAATATTATCAGACTTTTTTGAAACGAAGAAATTCCTCGTAAAGAGAGAAGCCAACCCGGTGATTTGAACCGGGAAACCTCCGATCATAGAGGGGCCGAAAGATAGTCCAGAATTGGCCGGAATAAGTTCCCATAGCAACTGAAGGAGGGTGGTGGCCTTTCACGCTACCCTGGCAGGCAGTCCTGGCGGGGACTTTGCCAAAATCCCCTTTCCAGGGGTTCGACCAGATCCGCAAACCTCCAGCAACCAGGCTGGGCTCTCTCACAGCTCAGCCACTATGACCAGAAATGAAGCAGAAATTCCACCGAAATTCATCCTCTGTCTAGTGTCTGCTCGAATGTTTCACTATCACCGCCCCTAATAACAACAAACAAACAAAACAAAAAAAAACAATTGTATTTTGCAGTTTGTTTTTCTTATATAAAACAATCTTCCCCTCATAGATGAAAATTTGTGAACCGCTCTATAATCGCCACTAAAAGAAGTCGAAAAGCACTGATTACCAAGGAATGGCAGCAACAGATTTGTCACCAAATAAAAATCACTTTCAACAACCACGAATTTGATTTTTTTAACGCTTCAGATTTTCTCTCTATTTTCTTTATCCTTTTTATCCCTTATTTTACCGAAGAAAAAAATCACAAATTTTATCTGACTCACTTTCCACCTCCTACTTTTCCGTATTTCCTCAAGAGGGTTTTTTATTGTTCTCGAATTTCCCTTTATAAACAATTGGGGTCGATCAGTGACTTGAATGTTGGCTTATTCGTTGTGTGTGTAAGGCGTTAAATGAATGAATGGGCTTCGAAAATGAAGACTAATTAAGTTGTCACGATTTACCGAGGTTAACGTACCTCTTTTATTTTCGTAGCAGCGAAGTTCTTGCTTTCTGTGAGTGCGCAAATTTCGTAAGCAATATTAATGAACCTTGCGTTGCGGTTTTAAGAGTTTAATTAATGCATTCCGAAGACTACAACCGATCCCGTATACAGATTTCTGCTGCGTCATCTGCTACCAATCGGCCTGAACACAACAACACTTTTTTTTTTCACTTTATCAATCATTAATCTCATCTGAGTATCATATTGTGAATGCAGGGGTTAAAATTGCTACATTTTTATTCTTTTCTTGTTACGATCGATCGGCATTCATATTTGTCTTTATCGGTATTCACCAGCATTTTTATCATATATATTGGCATGGCAGCGAAAAAAAAGTTCTGATACGTAGGCTACAGACTTTTTCTGATTTTTGGCTAAATACATCTTATATACTTGTATCTCCTGTAACTTGTATCTTCGACATAGGAATACAAATGCAAACTTATTTACGTTGCCTTTTGGACTTAAATGTTAGACTACCTGAGCGGTCAATCGAACCCGCAACCTTTGAAACCAAAGGCCGAGGTCCTACCACTGACCCAAACTGGCACGGCCTTGTCAGTATGGCTCAGCGGTAAGAAAGGTATTTATTTATTTATCTGCATTTATTTATTGTTTTTTTTTTTAATAAATTTCTTTGGAGCCTTAAGTCAGCCGAAGCAATTTAATGCTTGTGTGGCTGAACCAACTTAATTTTGAACCAGACTTTTTTGAGACGAAGAAATATCCGGTAAAGGGAGGGGCCAACCCGGGGATTTGAACCGAGAAACCACCGATCATCGTAGGGGCCGAAAGATTGTCCAGAATTTGACAGAATAGTTCCTGTAGCCGCTGAAGGAGCATGGTAACCTCTGACGCTACCCAGGCCGTCAGTCCTGGCAGAGACTTTGCCAAGATCCCCTTTCCAGGAGTTCGACCAGATCCGCAAACCTCTAGCAACCAGGCTGAGCTCTCTCACTGCTCAGCCACGATGACCACATCGTCATTCGGCTTTCCGTTCTACCTCGACATAGGGCCTACTTGCATTTACTATAACTCGCTTGTTAAATGCCTGAACTGTCAAAACTTATTCGATAAAAAAAGAGAATGGCTGTAACAAAGTTATAATTCATTTTTTGAATCTTACTTCTGACTAGAGAGGGTGTTTAGGGCCAACTCCGTCTCGAAAAATTCGGCGTTCATGCGACCATTCACGGTTCGGTCTAGCCATTAACGCTATGCCTTTTTATCTCATTTGTTCAGGAATTTGAGCTTATTAGTTTACTAGTTTATTTAGTTTGCTTAAGTACGAAATTTTTATTTAATTTTTGTGCAGAAAAAAACCACGATTTAAGGGGAAAACCATTCATGTCCTTAAATGTATGAAGCTTTCAGTCAATTTCCAGCAGAAAAATTACGATCTAATCCTAACTTAACCTATTAAGCTGTTTGAACTATCTAACACACTTAACTCTCCAAACTAAGATGTAGGAAGTATGGAACATGCTTTACTCATCTAAGTAGGCTAACTGAAGTTGCTAACTCGCTTCACTCATTAAGATAAGCTGTGTTCAATACCAAACGTTCTTAACTTATCTTATTAAGCTGTTTGAACTATCTATCGTAAAAAAACCTATTTACAGCCCCCCCCCCCCCCTCCGGTAGCTTTGCCAGGGGTGTTAACAGGCGATTTACGGTACTGCATTTTGCGATTACTAAATTTTGCGTCTCTGAGATACTTGCATCTACTAAAATTCGCATCTCCCTTGTGAACATTTTTTGAAAGTTATTAATTTCTTAAAAAGCCACAAAAGATGATTGATAAACAATAATTATCAGTTCGGATCAGCTGGATCGGTTTACCTCCCGTCGATATCGGATGGCATTGGTGAAAACCCATACCGGAACGACCTCTACTCCTAACCAGGAAATTTGTTTGGAGGGAGAAACAAAAATATGAAAATGGGTTGAAAGCTACCGCATTTTCAACATTTTCAGTGATTTTTCATGCCTTCAAGAAGCTTAATTTGAGAAATTTTCTTAATGGCAGCAAATTCCTTACTTATTTGTTCAGCTTCGATGCAAATAATTTTTCGTCCTGGGGGAGAAGAGATGAGAGGAAACAATGGGCTTGAGAACGAATATGGGGTATGAGAGCATTGTGACATAAACCAAGGTTAACCTACTTAAGGCGAAGAAGATGTCAGTAGAAAAAATATCGAGGTCCTTGCAATTGCTCAGTTTTACTCTTAATCTCAGGTTTTTAGCCCCCCCCCCCCCTTTGGCCCCTTCTGGGTGCGCTTCTGCTCCTACTATAATGCAGTTAATTCACAATTTGAGCCGAACGAAGGACGCTGTCATCCAAACATGAAATCGCGGTTTTCTGGTCACCTTTACCAGGACGACTCAAAAAGTCTTATTTATCGTTAATCCACCTTTTTAAGAAGCTTACCCAAGGGTAATCGAACGCCAAAGCGTTATCTGTTTGACGAAGTCTTTACAACTTCGCAAGCTTATAATAATTCCTCATCAAATGACGGAACAACCTAGATGGGTTGCAAAAACTTGTTTATCAATAATTTGCTCCATAAACCTTCTGCCCTCTGTGTAACTATTTACTACCTAAAATGACTTAGTTACGAATCGTGTATTTATCGCGTCGTCATGACAACCCCTTGACCGAGACTTCGGCATTTACTGATACGAAATGGGATCGCAGTCATTTTGTTATTATTAGCCTGCATCCTATACTCGTGCTGCAGTTGAAGATAAAATCAAATTCGGGCCAAATTGACAACTTCGCTGTTGTGTCACAAGCGTGACATTATTTTGTATTCTGTGTTTTACGTTGAATAGCCAACATGTGCAACCCGTGAATAAGAAGTTATGCAGTTCTCGGCAGCGTCTTTATCAGCCTAATTAAATTAAATTATTTATTAACGCTGATTATGATAAGGAATCAGTCTGGCAAACAAATTTTTATGTGTAGTAAATTAATCGGCTAAATAGCTAAGGCTGCGAAAAATAAATACCATGGTTCTCATGAGTGTACAAACGAAAAGTTGATTACTGAGCAGACAGCTTTTAGTCTTTTGTACAGCGAAAGCTGGGAAAACGGCAGCAACGACTTTTTGTCTATCCGTCTGTCGCCTTTTTCAACTCCGGAACGGCACCAGATTGAGGCAAACAGTGTTTTCCATTAGATTCAGCGTCCAAAAATTAGTTAAAACTAATTTTAAAAACATTCCGGAAGTGGCCCACAAGTGGCCGGAAGTCACCAACGAGTGAGCCTGTCATCGATGGAACGGTGTCAGAGAGAGACAAACGATTTTCATCATTAGATTCACAGTCCAAATTTAGTAAAAACGAATTAAAAAAAAAACGGAAGTATGAAGCAGAAGTTGCCCGAAAGTGACGGAAGTGAACAGAAGATCGGTTGCGACTAGGTAGTCGCTGCACCCACGTGTTTTATTTTACTTCTTTGCTCTCCAAAAATCTGATGCGTTGTGCCAGTTTAATTTTTTTTATCAATTTTTATTGCATTTGTAAAGCTTTTCTTAGAAAGAAACCCGTAATAGCGTCGTTGTAAAAATCCTTTCTAAAAAAAAATGTGATAGCGGATTTGCTTTTCTTTTCATTGCAAGAAATATATCAGTATCCTAGACCTGCCCTCTCTCGCACAATTCTGCTTCGCCAGAGACCCAGACATGTTATATTCTTGCTTTGCAGTATGGTGTCCAGCAGTCAGCCCAGGGCTGCACTGTTTTTAGCGACACGACGGCATTTATACCGACTGGCCGACTGGCCTGTATTACTGGTGAACAGGAGAGCCAAGTTTAAAACAGAAGGTACTCCCTATTTGTCGCCTGCGCTAATTTTTTTTTTTTTTTTTTTTTTTTTTAATTGAACAATAAAAATTATTGACGCGGCCACTCATGAGAGCCAGGGTGTTTCTTTTTCGTAGCCAGACTTTAAATGAAGACACTTTTAAAGGCACGGTTGGTAGTAGCAATGTCTACCAACGGGGGGCATTGTCATTATGGCTGGGTGGATGGGCTCGGCCTCTGGTCTCAAAGTTCTTGGGTTCAATTCCCACTCAGGCAGCCCGACATTTAGGGCCCAAGCGCACACAGCGGTCAGGTCGCTGCAACCAACGAGAATGCTTACGGTATATGCAGCAACGCGCGCTTGGCTGCAGCGGCCAGCCTGTCGCCGCGGCCACCGGGATCCCGGGCGGCGTGCAGGCGGCCACTGGGCGACCGTACTTTCTCCGGATTCATTTTTCACCACGCGATCGTGAATTATCTATGGAAAACGGACGTGGCCGCGCGGCACGTCGCCGTGTTTTTTGGCCGCCACAACCACTGGTCGCACGACCTGGCCGCTCAGTGCGCGGGCGCCCTTAAGTCCAAAAGGTAACTGAAGAAGGTTGGTATCGGTGTTTTATTTGCGAGTTTGGCTTTCTGCCGTTGTTAATATTCTACTGAAGAACGACATACATCCCCACCCAGATGCGCCACTTGCACGGCTAACGGTTTTTTTTTCTATCCTGATCTTACAATAACGCTTTTTGGCGCATCGACGGTGTGTAGTGTAAACATTGTAATGTGTGCGAGAAATAAAAAGGCAACAGGCACGTGAGAAGAGTCACCAGATTTTGTTAAAGTCAATTAAAAGTCCATGAGTCGGCAAATCTGATTTACACCCCATTGACTTTAGCCTATCCGACGTCCATGTTACAACCCGTTTGCTTCCTCTTTGTACATCATCGTCTTACGAAGGCGACGGTGCTAAACACCAGCCGGACTTAGTCTGGCAATTAGGGAAAACCATTTCTATTCCCGTTTCTTGGAAGAGCCGATACCAAAATCACGAAGTAGTTTAACACTTCATCATTTACCTAATAGATCGGGATCTCCTCTCGCCCACATCTTTAAATCCCATCTTAACATTACAAGTCCATGAAATCGGAAGCTCAAGTCACGAGCAAAGAGTAACCTAGTCACGAATTCCAATAACTGAACTAAAAATAACTGCTGCAATGAAGTCAGCAGAGAAACCTAGCCATGCAGGGTCCAAACTGCTACGTGGGGTTGCTGCAGATATTACTTTACACGCAGCAGGTACAGGGTCCGGAATTTTTTCTTCTACTGCCAGGGGTTCAGTTTGCATTTCCCTGAGAAGTTTCGAGAACACGCTGTCAGGTCTTCTCCACTGTCACAACAACCTGGGTTGGGTTTTTGCGTCGGGACAGTGGCAAAAACTTGGTTTTTACCTGTTTTTTTCCCGGTTATTACTGGCTAACACTGGCAAAAACCAGCAAGCCGCTTCATGTGCTTATTTTCACAGTAAAAGCCTATTTCTTCTCACAACATCTATGCAAATTTTCGACAGTCAGTTGCATAAATTTGCGTAGATGTTGTGAGAAGAATGTCTTTTGAAATTTGAAATTTTTTTGATGAGACGTTTTCAAGGGAGCGTTTATAATTTGCCAATATTCGGCTATTGCATGGGGCACACTTTCTGTTTTTATTTGACTTCAAGTTGATTTTTGCCATCCAAAGGGGCAAAAACAGTTTTTGCCGGGACGGTAAAAACCAGGGGAAAAACAGGTTTTAACCACTTGGTGGCAAAAACCAGCTAACCTTGACAAGAACCACTTTGTCGCCACTTCCGTCACCTTCGTGTACCTACCACTAACTGCATTACCGGTGTGTTGTAAGCCGAGTACTATGACGGTGTGTGTCCGGCAACTGAGCACATTGTTCCCAGATACTTCCACGTTTTCCAGGAGCATCCCGCGACAGTTTCAGTTTTTTTGTTTACAAGTTTATTCAGTCGCGAAGGTATGTGTAATTCAGCCTGTTATGATCAACATTTGTACGAAAGTCCTGTAGCATATCAAATAGAGTTATTTAAAGAAAAGATCGAAAGAAAAAGGATTGATCCAGACCCTGGCCTTGAAGAGAGCCTCTGGCGGATTTCCCAAAAATATTGCGATATTTTTCAGCCAATGCCAGGGTCTCGTTTCAATTGCTACAAGAACCGAACAGTCCTTGCTGGCATTTTATTACAGACACTAATGAGGCATTGTCAGCGATTTACTGTCTGCCTCTCCCAGACAATAATACGATAAAGATATTTAAAAAAAACTAAACTTGACGCCACACATTTTTAAAACGGAGCATCCAACACCAGCCGTGCTTAGAACGGACTTCACCACGGAGTAACATAATTAGCCATAGAAAAATTGTTTCATGGAACGATGCTCGAGCGTGCAAATTATTAAAATGGCGCACCCTGTGATTTCAGTCACAGGATGCGCTGATTGAGTGAGCGAAGCAAACGAAAATCAGTGTTTGTTAGCCAGTGTGCTCAAAAATTTGATTGAAGAAACTTCAAATTCAGTGAAACATGAGCGACTAAACCGTACTAATATTGCAAACGTTGCATCCAACACCAGCTGTGCGTAGCACGGGCTTCCTCTAGTTTAGGATAAGATAGTATAATTTAGGATGAAATATGCTTTTTGGGATAAAATATGGACAAAACAGCATAATTCAGGATAAAATGTGTTTAAGCAAAGATTTACGATAAAATAATTTAGGATAAACCTACTAAAGCAAAATTTAGGATGTGTCTATTTGTCTAACGACACATACAAATTTAGCAGAAGGCTACTGCCTACTGCCCTCGTGATGAAAAGTCCAGACGAATAACATGAAAATGACGTCATTACCGTTTGACACGTGATTTGCATGGTAGTCTTGGTTTTAAATATTTTTGTCCAGGCTTCTACAGATATTTAAACCCAAGACAACCCCGTGACTTCAGTTCTGCTATTGGTACCGCCAAACCAAACACGAAAATAGACTTTATGCTATCGCCACTGCAATTTGTTGCCGCTCATAACGTCAGGGCCGGCGATAAAATCTGGGCAAGGGAAAAACTGTGCTTTCCCTGACTCCTACTAGCGGAAAGTGATTACGAAAGAGGGTCGGGGAGGGGTTAAAGTGAGAAGAAATGGGCCAGGTAAACAGTTGACCCAGGCATCAAATTACATACCTTCTTTCGATAACTGTCCTGTTTTCACCCGCGACCCGAATTTTCAAAATGATTGTGGCTGGGGAAAGTAGGGGTACAAGTTATGAAGAGTTTCTTAAAACAAATAAGGTCAAATGAACGACGAGCAATTCTTCAACTTAAGTGTCGATTAAAGTTGTGTGACAGACCACCTAATGATTTTTTTGTAGTCCCTTTTGTTCCATTCCCCCAAGTTTTTCGAATGGTCATTTGTTTGTTGGTATTGACCTTATTTTATTTTGGTCTAAATAAAGAGCGAATTTATGTGGTTGCAAATAACCTGTGCGCTGATGATGATATTTCCTTCCTTCCACCCGTCTTATTTTTTTAGTCCAAGCATTAAGCCCATAAAAAAAGAAGTTACCCTGAATT
Organism: Lithobius niger; assembly: GCA_023313725.1. Lineage (NCBI taxonomy): Eukaryota > Metazoa > Arthropoda > Chilopoda > Lithobiomorpha > Lithobiidae > Lithobius > Lithobius niger. The sequence goes on from JAHWFP010241870.1 coordinate 12,645, forward strand.
CTTAGCTACTAGTAGTGTAGGATTTTTTTTTTTTACTTACGGCAAAGGAGATTTTTTTTTCTAATGTACTTTACTAACAGAGCTTTCATTACAAGATCATATCGTTAGTCCTAGCAAGGAAACAGTTAATTAGACCGAAGCCTATCCTTTCACTTTTCAGGCTGAGAATCGGCTCGTTATCGTAATAAATTATTCAACCAGCCCAGTTTAACTGTAGAAAAGATGGGTTTCATTCGCTTTTGCAAGTTAACTGCTGGCCAGGACGGTCACAATTTAACACTTGGACCACGGGATTCCCTCCAAACATACAATTTAATAGGTGAAATTTTTAATTCTATAACAGAACCTTCTTCAGTAAAAAGCTGCTGCTGTTTACAGATAACAGCACAACAGACACAACGAAAATGATGTTGCTGAATCCTGGAGCAGCTTTTTGCTGAAGAAGGTAAAAACTGACGTAGAACTGAAAACTGTACCTATTTAGTTGCACGTTTGGTGGGAATCCCGTGGTCTGAGGATTGCTTTTGACACTACCCAACCTTTGTCTGATGGTCTTGTATTTAATACTTTAAAAAAATAATATAATGGACAGTCATAATTAACGATGGGGCCAGTACCTTAAGCACAGAAAAGACTGCACTTTCGTAAGACCATTCTGTAGTGTCGACAGTATTCAACGCTTAAACGGTGACATTTGGCGTCTTTCGTATTAAAAACTAGCTGAAGCCCGTGTTGTGCACGGGAGGTGTGCACTATTTGCCATATTGGGACGACTTGCACCTCATGTGTTTTTGCGCTTCGCTCACTCAATGAGGACCTCCCCTGACCCGGAAAGTTAAAACCTTTAGCCCGCAGGCTTTGTCATTTTTTTTGTATTTCTGAGCTCTCTGGCTAAGAAACGCTGATTTCGTTCGCTTCGCTCACTCAATCGGCGCCTGCCCTGACCCGAACCCCATGCATTTTCATATGAATATTTCCACCGGAAGTAAATAAGTGCGCCGTTGTACACCGGAAATAAATAAATACGCCTTTGTACAGCAAAGTGTAAATATTTAGCTCGCCGGCTCATTTTTGTTCACTATTTAACCGAGTTTCACTAATCCTTTAATTGTAATCATGTACAACGACAGAACCTATAGCCAGCGGTTTAATTTAAGTCGCATATGCATGAAGCATTGTTTTATCTATTAAAAGTTAGGTTTTCAGTTTGCGCCCCCGGGCTAACAAACGCTGATTTTCGTTCGCTTTGCTCACTCAATCAGCGTCTCCCCTGACGCAAACTCCATGCATTGTCATATGAATATTCCACCGTATATAAATAAATACGCCTTTGTTCAGCAAAGTCGAAACCTTTAGCCCGGAGGATTTGTCATTTTTTTTTTTCCATGGGTCTTTGTATGTTATTTTTTTTTACTTGATTCTGGGCAGAAAGTACAGCACTTTCAATATCTAACCGAGGTTCACTAATCTTAAAATTTTAGTCGTTTATAACAACAGAACCTTTTGCCACCGGTTTAATATCAAGATGCATATTCCTGAACTGAAGCAATGTTTCATCCATAGTTCCAGTTTATTGACAACAATTAGTTTTTAGTTTATTGTCAACAATCATTCCGTTACAATAATCGAATACTGTTATAATTTGGACGGGTGGCCGCGTTCGTCGGGTGGCCGTTTTACAACATTGTGACTCGTTTTTATTAATGTAGATATCACATCATCGTTGAGACTGAAAAACCACTTTTTTTCATGATTTTTTGTTTTATGGTGTCAAAAGGTGGCTCTAGGTATCCTCCGTGTACCTTCAAAACCTTGTGTCAATCAAGCAATCAGAATGCTCCTAAATGCTCACATTTTAAAGCCTCGTAAATGATTGTCCAATAATTTGATACGCAAAACCTCATAACTGCAACAGAGTTCTGCCTCCAGTGTATTAAACTACCAGTTGTTGTTTTTTTAGCCCACTTCTTCAGCCTTTAGATTGTGTATCGTGACTTTTCGTGTGCGGCAAAAAAGTACAAAAAAAAAATCACGTTGACTAAACGCATAACTGCACAACGCCATATTCAAAAGAACATGATTGCAAGCTCTACAAACGTGGAAGACTAGAAACGTTTATTAGTTGAAGCAAAAAATACATGCCCGGTTACTTGTTTGCGTGTGATGGGCAGAATAAATGCACGGTAATGCTCGTGGACGCGAGCGTAACCAAGCTCTACAATGAAAAAGACGTTTTAACAAGACAAATACCAATAAAAACCGTAAAATCTTTACCAGCAAGTGACATAATTTTTTTTAGAATGACTAGACCTATTTTGTTAATGAGCGTCAACACAGCGTTCACTCCAGCTTAATCCTGGAAGGAGCAGAGACGATTTTAAATCACAAGCACAACGTGCGCTTTGTGAGGGGATCCAATGAAACCCCCAAAGTGGACGCTAATTCAAATCCAAGTGGTCACCTGCTACTAACCAAAGCACTGCACCTGACCCACTGTACTGTGACTGAATGGGGCAAGGTGGCCTACTGGTTAGCACGACCGTCTTTTGTGCCAGAGGTCTCGGGCTCGAGTCCGGCCTCAGCCATCCCTGGTATTTTCGGGAAGAGAAGGGGCCCTGTGATATCTCGTGCTCATGTCGAATGTGGCATGTAAAAGAACCTAGGAATTTCCGATGGGATTTACCTAGCAAAATTGTCCCTCTCTCCTTCTGGCGCCATGGCTACGGCTGGGAGCGCGTCAAAAAGCTAAGCACTATGACTATAAGGTTGGCACTAACGACCTCTTTGGCGACGCGCCATTAAGCCTCAACCCCCCCCCCCCCCCATACACACATCTCCACCCCCAACCAATGTACTGTACGTATGGTACTTGACGAAAATATCACTGGGCTGGTTGTAAGCTTTTACTAGTGTTAGCTGACACCTGAATAAGCGTCCGCGGCGAAGTATGGGTGGAGTTACTACGGTAGGGAGGAAAAAGTTGGTGGCAGCCAAATAAAGAATAAATCACAAGGGTGAAGAGTAAAGGAAGCAGACAGTTTGCATTAAAGACTGGCCTTGTGAGAATGCGAGATGCACTAATCTGAGAAAGAAATTGCTTGAATTTTTTTATTTTTTTTATTTACGTGCATCATTTTTAGTGTGGAAGCTTTTCCTTCTTGTATGTATGTTGTTTCTGGTCTTTAGGGCACAGTTGAGAAAGACTGAACAGCTAAGAAGCTCGCCTGGATTCCTTAGCCAGGATCCAACCCAGTAGCACAGTGATTAGAGTGCCCGGCCTAGTGAGCGGAAAGGCCTGGGTTCGTGTCCCAGTCGAGGCAGTCTTTCTCTCTCCGACTAGTGTATCTTGTATCTTCACAAGGCCAGTCTTTGATGCAGACTGTTTGCTTCGTTTAGTGGCAGCCAATTTTTTGTGAGAATTATTTTGGGATTTTACAATTTTTTTTGCGAATTTTTGCACCCTTTTGAGCTAGGGCTAGGAATCTATTCTTTTTTTTCTTTTTTTTCCCTATTATTTTAGGCTTAGTTTAGTTCTGTTTGTATATGTTGTTCATATTTCTTGTTAAAGCAACATCCGGCCTGTCTTATAACAGCCACGCGCAGTCATGTGTCCGCGCACTGCCTTCGCGAGATTCGGCGTAGTAATACTACAACATCACTTCCGCCCTCGTCTTCTCGTGATCACGTGAACGACACGGAACGACGTCTGCCCTAGTAGACGAACTGCGGGTCACGTGACAGCATTCACGCAAAACTGTGTCGTCACAACCGGAAACAATGAAACGTCATGGTAATTGTAGGCGCGCAAAGGATCATATACGTGTGGGATGCAGTAAATAAAGTTACCAATATTCAACAGAAAATCTCGTAGACGCCAAATTTTAAAACGGGTTTTTAGCTAGGGATTGAATAACGGGAAGTAAATAAAACTTTGGGGGCCGTACTTGATGTGGAGGATGGAGAAAAATGGCGCTGGGAGGAATGGCCTTTTAATTTCTGTGTTTATTGTAGGTCATGATACCGACTCACACGCACGATTAAAAAAAAATTGTTCGTTTCCTCGTATTAAGATCAATCTGAGCGAACAAGGTTTACCACTTCAATCTCAACCTTTATTGATTTTATTTCTGTGTCCTTCGTATATCACAGACACAAGATTTCCTACAATTTCCACAAGCTGACTGTGTCTTTATTCTGCTCAATGTTCTACTTTAATATTCTGAAAAGCGTTTAGGCGTATGTGTATACGAGTCACAACGTATGTCTGCAGGCATTTTGCAATGTGCATTCATTTTTAGGGTTTACCGTTTAAATTTACTATAAAGCCTACTTTAATAAAGGACTTAGACTTAAAGCATAAATTTTAAACATTAGTTTAAAGCGTATACATTTAAGCATATACCTTGTTAAGTATACCATATACCTTTTAACTATATCTTGTAATGTATACTTTAAGGATACACTTTAAGCAGCGTATGCTTTAACAATAATTTTAATAAAATCACGAACTACAGCCGGTACGTTAAAGGTGCCTCTTCACCGTATGACAGGTTGCAGCATCTAGCGCCGTCTACCATTATTTAGTTCAATGTAGCACTTGATTTCGACAAGTGAAGGAATGCCCAAAGAAATTTCTTTTTACACAACAAATTAGCCATGTGCCTCCTTAATTACTGAATGTAAAGTTGGTTCGTCCACGTGCAGTAGGAAGCAAGTGGTCGAGGTTAACGATATCAGTGTCACCAGATGGCGCCCATCTAGCGGTTCAAAGTCAGCGTTTCAAAAAGGCTGATATATAGAAGAAAGCGCCCGTGATGTCGTTAGGCTTAACTTTACGGCCTGCTTGCACGTGGTCGTACCAACGTTACACTCAATAATTAAGGAGACACGTGGTGTATGTCACCTGCGTCGTTGCCACGACATCAGAGGGACAAATTGAATTATTTGTCTTAAATTTTTTTTTGGGGGGGGGGGGGTTGTGAATTTGTTTGTGCCTTCGTCAGCTGAAACAAATTGATGCTTACATAACTCAACGAAACGTAGGGGGAAAAGCCACAGGAAAAGGCTGAGGGGAAAAAAAACCCGTGGAAAAAAATACAATGGGAAAAAATCTGAGGAAATAAAAGACGTGGGAAAGAAGGTGACGTTAACAGTTGCGGGAAAGAATTCGTCTTCTGATGAAGCTACTACTACCCTGCTTGCTAAAATTCAAGTAAGGCAACTGACTATATACCAGTGACGGTGCCAGGGCTGAATTCAATTCGCCTGTTGAATGTAAGAGCTAGACAGACCTAGATAGCAACAAATGGCTATAGATGCTGCAGCTTGTCATTTGGTGGCGACTCCCCTTTAAAGGCGGCATGCAAAGGAACGTACAAAGCAATACTTTTGAACACAACAAACAAGCAACGTGCCAAAGGAAAGTTCTCTCTCGCAGCATGCAAAGGAACGCACAAAGCAATACTTTTAAACACAACAAACAAGCAACTTGCCATCTGTAATTATTTATAAAAATTTGGGACGTCCTCGTGCACCTGGGAGCAAGCTGTACAGGTTAACGATATTACTGTCACTAAATGTCACCAGGGTATTTTCTCTGTATTCTACCGTCGCGTTAATATCGTTAACCTTTACAGCTTGGCCCTAGGTGTGTGAGGGCGTACCAAATTTTTACTCTATAATTCAGATGGCATCTGGCTTGTTTTGTGTGTTTAAAGATATTTCTTTGTGTGTTCCTTTGCTTGTTTCGAGCAAGTGCGAGGGAGAACTAGATAGCGCTCGATGGCCCTAGATGCTCTAAACTTTCGTTTGGTGGCAACCTGCCTTAAATATATCGTGTAATGTGTACTTTAAGGATACACTTTATGCGTACACTTAAGCGTGTACTTTAACAATAATTTTAATTAAGATTTGAACTAGAACTGGTAAGTTAAGTTGTTTCTTTCTTGCACTCCAAGAATTCACATTGTGTGTGAAACATCAGCTTTAGCAATATGATCTCTCATCTAGTGACATTACACAAAGCCAAAGGGAACGAATAGAGAGGGCGAACCAGCTAGCTACACATGCTTCTGAAAAGCTACACATCAGGCTTCTCGTATTTAGCTTTGTTATTGTTTGATGTAACCGAAAGCTTACATTTTTTCACGCTCTTCCGGTTGCTTTCGAAGGGTTGTTCATCTTTAGGTATATATACGGCTCGGTGCAGAATGCTTTAACAAAAGGTGGGTGGCAAGCATTGATAATTTTCGTTTAACAGTCACGTGTAACCCATTACTTCGCTGCAAAGGAGGCAGTGCGAAAAACACAAAAACAAAACGACAATGCCAAGAAAGGCAAACCAGTTAGGCCTAGTTAAGCATATACCGTGTGAGTAACTCAATACAAATCACTAAGTTATCATTAAAGGTAAAACATAACCGTTCCAACGTGCTTGCCACGTATGACGCTGCCATTTTTTTTTATGAATTTGTTTGTGCTTTTCGTCAGCTGAAACAAATTGATGCTTACATAACTGAACGAACCGTAGGGAGGGGGGGGGCCGTCCACAGGAAAAGGCCGAGGGGTCGAAAAAAACGCGGAAAAAAGACCATGGGGGAAAAAATGCCTGAAGAAATAAAAACTGCAGGAAAAAGGTCACGTTCACAGTGGCAGGAAAAAATTCATCTTCTGGTGAAGCTCGTTCCCTGCTGGCTGAAATTCAAGCTAAGGCAACTGGCCAAACCAAAAGTATAACAATAACATTCCAAAACAACAAGAACTATGAAACACATTTTTTTTCCTTTCAAGATTTGTTTTCGTGGTATTTTCTTTCCGTGTACGAGCTAAACTGGCTTAGTTTTGATGCAAACTGTAGTCTGTTTTAAAGCACAAACCCAGGATTCGAACCAAGAAACGACTTACTTGTTGATTGTCACCATCTTGATGGTGTTCATCGCCGTTTCCATCTTACGTTGGACACACCGCATCAATTGGGCGATAAGTCTGTCCTCCTGTCCGGGCTTTTTTAATGTTTGCAACAGGCACAGATGTATGATACGATCTGGATTTGGTGTTTGAAACATCTCTGTAATGTGTGGCGCAGTGGCAACCCGAACCGCTGCACTGTAACTGAGGTTGTGGCTAATGGCCTAGCTGTCGACGCGCCAGCCATTAAGCCTCAATGTCGTCCCCCCCCCTCCCTTCCATCCACCTCCAAGAAGCCTCCATTTTGGCAAGTCAAAACAGCAAAAATTGTAACCCATATCTACTGAATGAGTGTGGAAGTGTCCCACACGACCTTGACCCATAGGTCTATTAAGGGCTTTGCAAGGTTCACTTTTACAGTTTCCTTATCAGCTAAACTTCTTCAAGCTCCTATCAACTTACTCAAATTAACTATGAGTAAGTGGGACGTAAGTCAACAGCGAAAATTTTGTATTATTAAAATCCTACTACCTTTATACACTCAAAGGGCAAGCTATTTACTTGCATGGGTCACATAGCCAACAACTGGACACAAAAGGAGCGGTGGGAACACGCATATATTCGATACAAATATTTCTTTACGGCATCACCACAAAATGCTGTGATAGGTGCCATTCTGACCTTGTAAAGTGCCGAAATTGTAGTGCCACGGCTTGAGGTACTTATCTTAAAACTCGGGAGCTGGCTGAGGTCCAGCAGCCAATACAGCTATCTCAGTCGGCTCCAAGTTTAACCTACAGGCTCCATCTTTCCGCAATAATTTCGGCTCGTGCTAATCTACCTTTACGTCCCTGATCTAATAATGGCACGTATCGAAGTGTCTTGTGGTGATGCAGAAATTAAAAGGACATACCCTCTCCCTATTTTCGTGGATCACACATGACTTCTGAAACATTTACGTACGTTTGAGTGAAGGCCTCTCTAGACAGAAGAAAATTTCGTGCGAAGCTGTGCGTAACTACGTGCCTACAAGATCAGCATTGCAGCAATCTTGTGGTTGGTGTTGCGTTAAGGACGAATATTGAAGTCTTTTTTACACCATACTACGTCGGCGTGCAGCCGCGAGCAGCCAGTCTGGTTAGGGCTTTAATGTAGCACAAGCGTCTCGTACGTGGGGGGGAAAAAAACAGGAAAATAAAAGCGTTTGCAAGATTCACACACGTTTGAATTAGTTGAAAAACTGCGTCATACAGCATGGCCAACTTGAAAGCATGTACCTTTAAGTTGTTGGATGAAACGTATGTAAAGTGTTTCCGCTGCTCCTTTTGTGCCTATTTATTGTTGACGTGACCCAAAGGTAATAAATAAGTTAGTAAATAACGCTGTAATTACGCTCTAAGCTTCTTCCAAGTATCGTGACTGATTCAAGCTGGTGAAACGTGTCCTTCCTTCATCCAAGCACCGTGATTGATTCAAGCTGGTGAAACCTGTCCTTTATGAAATCAGAGACGCAGCCTACACTGCTATGTTAGTATTTATGTTAAGGACTGGATCTCCGGTTCCAACTCTGAGTCACACTCCTTGGATGACGGGAGTGCGGACTGCAGTGGCCGGACCTCGGCCCAGTCGCGACCTCTCCCCGACTTGTGCACAGGAGAACATGAGGGAACATGAGAGAACATGTCGGACACCAACGTTTCTACAGTTTAAAGAAAGCCGAACACTAACATTTCCATAGTGGTTCTTGGAACTCCGGGCTTATCTTTCTCACTGTGAACACCTATTTCACACTAGTAAATTCGTCTCGGGCCAGCGCGCACTCGGCCGCTCGTTTACAGGCCAGCGTGGCTGTTTTTTTTTACCGGCCGAAGAAGGCCAACGGATAATCTTTCACGTATAATCTGCCTGCCAGCACAAAATACCTTTCTTCCTCGTGCTGCTCCCCTACACAATACTTTGTTATGAGGTAAAGAGTGCACTACTGAACCCTCCAGCTAGAGGGGGTGAATACAGCTGGTAAGATTTTTAACTGTGTAATCGAAAACGAGCTGCCTTGACCAGAGTGTGCCTGGTGCGAGACGAATTTAGCAGTGAGAACCCAGAACAAACTCAGTGACGCTGATGTTGTTTCTTCTTCCCATTCCTCTTGCTCTTCATGCTTTCCCTCTACCGCGCTATTCTATTAATGATTTTACACGGAATAATGTTTGCGTGCCGTACCAGGCGCTGCTCACGGATTTGACATGGAATAATGTTTATGCGCCGTGCCATGCCGCATGGAAGAGAGCCACGATGGCCGCCTCGCAAAAACAGGCCTACCCGATCTGACATGGCCTGGCTTGGCTTGGCACGCGTTAACTATTCCATCTAAAATCCAAACGCTCACCATGCTGTGCTACTACAAATGCTGACCAGTTGTGGCAGAAACAAACGAGACCGAGAATGGCCACTTGTAATTAAACAGTCTGAAATCAAATCGCCCTGGCCCTCCAGAACTTGCTAAAGTGGGCTAGCTGAGTCCGGACAGATCCGGCCATGACCAGCCATTGCCCGAGACGAATTATACCGTGTGAATTCACTACACGACATCACTGACAGCGTCGCAACATTACTGTGAAGCACGGGCTTGAACCATGGCTTGAACCCTATCCCCTTTCACACTGGAAGATGAGATCAGAGTCGGGGTCTCAAGAAAAGAGTTCGACTAGGGCTTGAAAATGGTGTCCATTCTAGACGGGGTCCAGGATGAAAGTACGTGCGTGAAAAAGAAAGCTGCGTTAAAAACACCTACGACAAAAGCTTCAGCAAAAGCTTTAAAGAAGCTGAAGGAAAAAAGCCGATGGAAGAAAGGCTGTAGAGGAAAAAAAAGCTGTGGAGGATTTGTTTTATCGAAGGAAACTATTGCTTGTTGTTGGTTGCTCTTTGCGTTGTCGCTTTTGTTGCTCTTTTGTTGTCTTTTTTGTTTCTGTTTTCGTTGTCCT
>JAHWFP010241875.1:0-23522 GCA_023313725.1 Lithobius niger
CCACATACATGCAGAAAACCCAGATTTATTTCTGCACTTTGCCAACCTCCTGATTAAAGGGAGGTTGCTAAAGGACGATGACTCGGCTTATGTAGATGCTTACGTAGCTAGTCTTATTAATAATGCATCCATGTTCCTGTTTTCTAATATCAAATACCATCTACGTGATAAACAAGTCGATGAGTTAAATTGTCCAGGTTTCGGTACTCTAATGAAGGGACTACTCACTTACGGCTCGGCTGAGCAACTGTCATTGCTCGGTCAGTGCTGGGCATTAGATAGTGTGGATTCTGTCACTGCTGAACTAACCAACAACACAGGGTTCAAACAGCAGTACACGTCCATTATCGTTGAAACAACTCCCAAGGGAAGCGTTACATTCGCTATTCCCCAGAAACACATCATGGAATATTTCGAAAATTGCGATAAGCTAATTTATGGAACTTAACACGTGCTCACCTGCATGCGAACTAGTGATACAAATGCCATCTTCAAAGCAGTACCAGCGGGTAATGACAAAGTCGTTTTGAATAGCATTTCCTGGCTCGTTCCGTGCGTCACCCCATCAGACGAGCTAAGACTTAAACTATACAATGTCATCGACAATGGAGTGACCCAAGATTTAGGATTTATGCACTGGCATTATGATATCTGCGAGCTCCCTAAAAATACCAGCTTCAACTGGCGCGTGCTGACTACTTCTGCAGTTGAAAAACCTAGGTGGATAGTTCTAGCTTTTCAAAACTAACAGACAGGACACTTTGGTTAAAAATCTGGCCGTGTTTGACCACTGCAGTCTGCAAGATGCTCACGTGACTCCAAATTCCGAAAGATATCAGTTTCTGGATTTGAACGTTAATTTTGCCTCTGGAGAGTACGTTGGCTTGTACAGAATAGCGCAGTAATGATTTGACTTTTGACTTGCTTCACTTCAAGAAAACTTATCCTCTCGTGGTGGTTGATTGCTCCAAACTGTCCGAGAAGCTTCAATCGGTAATCGTGGATGTACAAGCCAAACTGATTTAAGTTAGAGCAGCAGTGCCAGCTAAAACGACCTGTCACGCTCTGCTTATTGGCGACAGGAAAGTGAATCTAAAGTTGGATAGAGGCAAAGTCGAAGTTGTTTACTAAATATTAATAATAAAAAAAAATAGCGCTCAAAACAAAGGCTGCTATTTGCCGTTGGCATTGCTAGGACCGATTTTAGCCGGCATTGAGGTTTGGCAGGAGGGACTCTGGGGTGGTAACTGCAGTAAAAAAGATACAAAATTATGCAAAAATTCTAGTTGAACTCGTGCGACATCACAAGCAAGTGGAAGGTTCTGGCTCCAAGAAAAAAAAACTGAGCAAGAAACAAAGCAAAAAAAATTGCCCCGTGGCAGAGGTCTTTATTTAAGGCCATCCAGGGTTTAATTGACTTTAATAAAACTTTAAAAGACTTTGATTTAAGCTAATTGGCTATAGTAATGAAAATTCAGAAATTTTGAGGTACTTTTAGTAAAGGCACACTTATTTTAAAACTTTGGCCTACTGGTGAAAATGGAATCGTAAACTTTTAAGATTTCCATGAAGGAGATGGAAGACACTGGGTCGCCTACTCCACCGTTTCGGGAGAATCCCGTTATTTCTATAGTTTCAGCAACATGGGCCCTCCCCGGTCAGTAGCTAACTACTTGAGACCCGGAAATACAATTACGAAATTATTGCGGTCACTTTTGCCTATTTTTCTTAAGTGCCTTCTCTAAGGCTCGCAATTACGAAGTTGTTTTAGACACGATGAGTTGAGTCATCTATTAATAAATTACGTGAATATGTAACTAAAAATAAACGTCTTCTATATGGAAATCTTCGAGCGTGTGTACTGCGATGGACAAATATTTTTCTGTTTAGTAAGGGATGTTGAAAATGTTAGTTGTTGAATGCTCATCCTTCATTTTAGTAATGGGAAAGGTTTTCATTACTACTTTACATTTAGCAACGAGTTCTACATTCGGATCACTGCATTATAAAATTGATTTACGAATTACACCAGAACTTGTACTTATGACGCTTGAAAAAGGACTGGAATTAACAAACCAGTCGACTTCTTTATGCAAAGGGCTTTTTATGCTGAAACTGATTATCATGAAACAGTTTTGGTGTACAAATGTCTTCGCAGCTGCGTCACTCAGTAAAGTAGGTTCTCTTATTCCTAATCGCTTTGTTCGTAGTGTTGCAGTATCCTTTCTTGTCGTCCTGTAATAAACAATTTCTGTTGACGTACACACTTTTGTTGACACATCAGCAGTATTCGCGGGAAATCTACGTCTTTAATTTGCTTCTTCATCGTCAGCCTCATCAGCCTCATCAAAGTAAAACGTATTTATTTCGATGCTAGAAATGACAAAGTCAATTCGTCGGCGAGAAAAGTAATGGCAGGAGGCAGGTCGGTTTTAAGTTTCTGAACGTCCGTTTCCAGAGCACTGATCTGAGAGTAATTTACTGCATCTTCAGGTTTGATAACAGCTCCTACTTTAGTTACACTCTTGCTTTGCATATCGTAGTTGTTTTCAGTGGTTAAAAGGTATCCTAGTCCTGACTGTCCTCTCGGACTGACTCCCATCACTTCACCACTTCCCCCCTCGTCCTTTTCAATGCTTTATCAAACTTATTGACCGACATCTTTTTTTAATACAAGAAATTTCAAAATGTACCAAGCCGTCGGTGAGGCTTTTTTCAATATTATAATAAGAGGAGGAACCCCAAATAAATAATAACCTCAAAATATCGCAACCATCTTGGCAAACGCATCTTTCAAATCTTGAAAAAATTAGCTGAAAGTTAAAAACGAAAAAGGTACAAAGATTAACAACGGTGTAAAGTTTTCCTTGTCTCCTTATACTGTATACAGTTTTAAGATTTAAAGGGTTTCGGGACTCCCCATTTGGACGAAAAATCAAAGTATAAAGGTTGGATTTTACTCATCGACCTGGAAAATAAAAAAAACGGTATATCTGTAAAAAACTACAGATCGAGGTTGACTAGCAGAAACCTGTGTCTTTGACTACGTTCAATTATCCCAATTCTATGGACACGGCATACCACTGTTATCCTTGCGAAATGGTGAACGTAGGTAATGGAGACAAACCACTCTGTCTTAGAACTGGATGTATGAGAATCTTTACAAAACTAAAGAAAAACTTAACAAAAATGTGTATTGACTAACCCTGGTTTAACTTGCCATATTACAAGGTTTTAAAATTGGCAGAAGTCGCTGGAAAAATTACTGCGGTGTACGTTACCAATGATTCACCCAGCAATGTGAAATTATGGTTGCAACGTAAAATATGGAGTAGCCCAATCAGATGTTTCCAATGACAAATTTACCGACGAAGAATTTATGGGTTAGGTATCTCTGTAAACATTAAAAAAAAATTGTGTAAATAAAAAACTATAAAAATTTAAAACTACGACATTTCGTGCCTAAAAAAGAAATAAAAAATTATTCATTTCTTCCTTCAAATATCAGATATCTAATCAATAAGGCCAAGAAATTGCCGAAAAACTAACCTACTGTTTAATTACATCTGCAACGAAAGATGGCTCAACTACGACCGGTTATTTATTTACAGTAAAACTTTATGTCAATAAAAGTACAATGCTATGAAGTCAATAATTGAGGAAAACATTGGATGGAATGTAGCATGATTTTACGATTCACAAAAAGGTTTAATTCCGCCCGATGAACTGGGTCCAAAATTTCGAAACCTGATTCTTTTTGACGATTGCCTTTTGAACAAACAAAAAACATTGCACGTTACTTTGATCAAGGGCGTCATTCTAACGCCTGTTTTTTATTGCATTCAGTTCTATACAAGAATTCCAAAACAACTGATCAGAGACAACGCAAATTCATTATTCCTTTTTCCCGTGGAGGAGGTAAATTTGAAACACGTTTACGAAAATCACGTTGGCCCTGACATGGAATTTTCGGACTTAAAAACGTTGCTCAGAACGTGCTGGAAAAAGCCTTATGGGTTTTTATCAATAAACGAAATATTAAACGAGGGGAGACATAAACGTTCGTTTTTACCAATTAAACAAAAGAATGGAGACAAAACGAGATCTCGGAAAAATCAAAAGACGTTTAACTAAAAAGTTTTTAAATCAACGTTTGGGTGTGAGAGAGCAAGAAGAATCGCTACAAGAATTTTTTTAACCTGTGGTAAGCACTCTGAAACTGGGAGTTGGCGCTCTAAAACCAACATCGGTTGGTGGTGTAAAAACTCTAGCTCAGCACACTCAAACTACACCGATTAAAGCTTACAAAGAGGAAGAAACTGATGAGGTTGACTACAAAGCATTGGGTTTATCGCCGTCCCCTTCTGAAGCCATTACTCCATTTCTGAAGACATCGTTAACCTCTCTCAATTTCAGTCTCGCCGAATATTCATCTTCAGCTCAAACCCTGATAATGTGAATTCCTCCCTAGAACAAAAGCCAATATGCGTCTACGAGCACCGTCCTAAACTCACTCTTACATATCATGCAATAGAAGCTTGACATATTTCAACCCCACCTAAACTTCCTAACTTAGCTTCTCTAAGGTCCCTCGATAGTTTGTTACCTGGTCAGAATATTGGTCAAACAGCTAAATATTTCTTGATTAAGTTTTTTGAAAATCCCAAGGAGACTGACCCAGTATTGGGGTAACAGTATGACACAAAAAAGGTGAGCTGACCTTCGGTAATAAAGAGGTTAAAATGTTTGAAAATGACATACTGCCGGAACAGTTAAAGATAAGGCCAAACTTTGTGTCACCCTTCATGAAAGAAATTGCTCATAAGAAGATCATCTCCACTTCGAAGCTTACCACCATCCTACTACGGAATAAAAACTTTGTCGTTCGTTACAGGAATGTACAGTGTTATTTGAAACACGGTTTGATGCTTAAAGGCATCCACAGAATTCTGAAATTCCGTCAAAAGCAACGGCTAAAGTCGTACATACTCTTTAACACGGACAAGCGTTAAACTGCGACAATGATCGTCAAAAAAGACTTTTTTAAACTCAAGAACAATTTGGTATTTGAGAAAACTCTGGAGAACAAATCGGATTGTCTAACTGTGAACCTGGCACTAGTCCGAAGAAGAACGTGAAATAAAGCACGCTACTGCACGCAAAATTCTTTTAAGATCCACAATGAAAACCTAATAGAGGCAAACTTCAGAGTTCGCAACATCATGTGTGACTGTCCAACCTACACAGGATTCACCATCCTGGAACTTTACAAGCTCGTCATGCACGAGTTTCACTACGACTTACACGTGAGAAGTATGGAAATCATGCACGCTTTCTTTTAACCGACACCGACAGCCTTTTCTATGAGGTAGAGACCGAGGATTTTTACTGGGACATGGCGACTGTGCTGGACAGAAACATGAGCAACTACGTCCCTTTTCATCCTCTGTATAGCATTCAAAACCAGCAGGTGCTGGGGAAGATGAAGGACGAGACATCGGACGGGCGTCCCAGTAAAGGAATTTATCGGCTTAAAGGCCGAAATGTACTCTGTTTTAGTAGGGGTAGATAGTATTAGTCAGGCCAAAGAATTAGAAAAGCATTCGTTAAAAAATGCCTAAGTCTCAAAGACTACAAGAAAGCTCTATTTTCGAAATCCGCTTCGAAGGCAACACAGACGAGGATTCGAAGTAATGACCATCGGCTGGCCACCGTCCATATTTAAAAATCCTCCATTCCCCCCTATGACAATAAGAGATATGTGTTGGACGATGGATTAAATGCTCTAACGCATGACTGCTTTAGGATTGGTATAAGCCGCGCGTTTGGAGACAGTAAATTTGACCTGATCGCACCCGTGGGGGGTGGTACCCCTCGGGAAATCGTACACTGAGGCAAAGTTGGCATTGAAAGCATAATCCATGCTAGGTCCATGCAGAACCTCACCAGACCCACCAAAAACCCAAGAAAGATTAGGACGGGCAACCTGCAGCCACACAAGAGCCCAAACCTTCGAGATCGGCAGGACCTCTGCGACCCGAACGCAGAGCCTGGCCCCAAAAAGACCCTTCTCCTTACGGAGGAGAAACCGCGTTTCCTAAGCATTGCCAATGTACTCAAACCACCGTTCGTCGCTGCGATGATCCTGCAATCTCTGCCACGCACGGCACGTATCCCTGACCGCCAGAATACAGGCCGGCGACCACCAAATAGCATTGCGCCGAGCCCTACTAGCCAACAAACGCCTCTCCCGCCCCCTCATCCTTACCCACTTTTCCACCCATGGCGCAAAATCACCAGAATCAACACTAAGGCGGACCAGGCGAGCCGGCACACCAAAAACCCTCCTCCCTCCAGTACCCCAGGTCAGCACAACAGGAAAGTGGTCACTTCCCCGGAGGTCTGAAGAGACCTCAAATGCGACTCGAGCAGCCACCTGTACAAAGACACAAGTCCAGAACCGACTCCTGGATAATTCCCCCATACCTGCGGACGAACGTTGGCGACCAATCCTGCACCACGGTCAGGCCCAAACGATCCAAACTCCCAGCAACCACTCTACCCCTAGTATTGCAATTGATGCTTCCCCAGAGCCAATGGTGGGCATTCAAATCCCCCCTAAAATAACCGGGCCCCACAGGGATGACAGCCACCCTTCCCATTTGGCTCCGACAACATTACCCATCATGTGCAGAAAACCCACTGTTATCCACCCTCCTCCTCCTCCCCAATCCCAAACCCTGAACACACATGGCGTCTACCCCACGACAAGGGGGCAGGGGGGGAGGGTTGGTCGCCCACAACACCCACAAACCCAGGAAGAACAGGGACAACACCAAAGGGAAGCCTAGTTTCCACCAAGGCCAAAACATCAACCTTAGATCTTAAAATTTTTACGTCCTCCCCTTGTTTCCCACCCCCCTCGCATTCCACACGAACAGGGTGAAAACAATAAATCTGTACAAACAACACTACGGCGGCACAGTAATCGACATCTCATTTTCCGCATAAGCAGAGCCCATGCTAGAAGCCACCTCCACACTGTTGCACGAAGAATCCACATCACCTAACCCAACACTCTGCTCCGACGCCTTGCACTCCACTTCGGCCGCCCAACTACCATCTGACACCACAGCCCGGTAACTGCGGGAAGTGACCGAAACCTCACCGGAAATGCCCGCCTACACAATACTATCATACTGGTCAAACACTATTTAGTCACATCCTTCTTTACAACTAAGCGGACACACTGTCACAGAGGGCCCACTACTAATTCAGCTCATCACCCACTCTGGCACACGCTCTGTCATCTAACATCTGCTTATCACGCAACTGTTCATTGACACCCAAAGGCTCGAAACGATTTTCTTCAACGGCAACAAACATGTTCTGTGGCGGGGAAGTCGCGAGCGCAGCCCGGGAGGCCGAAGCCTTCCGGCAACGTGAGCGGCGTTGGACAAGCCACTCTGCTCCCAAAGACTCACCAGCTGGGGCCCCCTTTGCAACTTCATTGCCCCCGGCATCCAAAAAAATCACCGCCACCTCAGGAACAACCACCTCAGGAACAGCCAGCCCTGGAACAGTCAACTCTGGAACAGCCACCTCATTGTGGTGGGCCAGATGCACACAAGGGGTGTTGCGCAGCACGGCACGGCTGAAATCCCTGCAGTAAACCGCGGAACACAGACGTCTCACGTGCCCACGCTGAAAGCACTTTAGGCACTTGGGTGGCCTCTCTGCGATAGCCAACAGGCCAGTGATCCCGAGTACGCGCACAACATCAGGGACGTCATCCAACACAACAGATTCTTTCAGCTTCAGAACGCCTGCGCGCACTCCAGTGCAGCAATGCCGAAGTCCCTCAAGAGAATACCGCTCATGCATCAAACTCGCCACTTCCCCATACTGTGAGAATACCCTTAATACCGCAGTGTCTGACACGTCAAGAGGGAGCCAATGTAATTTAAAACGGAGGGAGCGTTCATGCAGGGCGTAAATCGCGGCCTTGGTATCCACCAATCTGTATGTTACCCGCCCGCCTCACAACACGTTTGGCTTCACCATCCACAAACATCACCTGGATGGCGTTGTTTGCCCTCAACCAGCCAATCCCGCAAATACGCCGCAAGTCTATGAGGGGAGCCAGAGCATCTGTCACATCCTGAACAAAATATGGCCGCCCTGCCTGATCTGCCACAAACACCAGAGAAAACTCCATCGAAAAATTTGACAAACAGCCTTTATAAAATTTTTGAAGCCAAGCCAAATCACGACGCGTGTAATTATCCACACTGTAAGTCCCTCCCAACAACTCGTTGGAATCGTCCACCATGGGGTGTTCCTGGTAAGCCAAAGTTTCTGCAAAAGTTGCCCTCGACGATTCTGACGATCCTCCCCATCAGTCACTGTACCCCTTGCCCTAGAACTCCGTGCCTCTTGACCAACCACTTCACCACTGACATCAGCATCTGCATTGTTACAGACCTCCGCATTGTTACCGTTAAGTACCCCATCACTGTCAGCCCCACCATTGTTACCGTCTAATGACATCAAGTTTACGTCTTGATCGTCGTCAACTTCTCTTGCAACAACCCCGTACAATTTCCAATCTGTTTCATCCAGACCTAGACCCTCAGCAATCTTCCATACCTCCTCGTACTTCTCTGCTGAAAAAACCCCTAGTGTCACCTCTTCTTCAGTAAGCATCCCTGACTTCTTCATCGCCAACAGCGCCTGCCTAACAGGCCGCGCCATCTTAGATGCACTACTAGTGAGCCGCCATCTGACAACAATTACACTCTAACAATTACGCTCTAAGAATTAAGCTCCAACAAAAATAAAACGTCTACTTGACGGCGACACACTAGCGTGTGTCTAGATCTACCCCAAAACAAAACTTGTGAAGGATTTCCGCCAAGCTTTTCGGCCGTGTGAAGTCGTGATATCAAACGCCAAGCTCTTTCGCAAAGCTAATCCCACCGAGTAATAGTTCGAAGGTTAAATGAAACTAGCGGAGTCGCTCACTTCGCTCGCTCATTCCTCGTCGTCTCGCGGCGCTCGAGGAGATTTCTTGCTGTAAAACGATCAAGCAAATTATAAGAGTGTAGTATGCGATATCGGTTATCTCGAAAGAAGGTCAATATTAATTTTTATGTCCAATGAGGCAAGCAAAAAGATCAAGCGATTTATCAGAAACGCGCTGTTTCTGATGACAAACGCTGATTTTCGTTCGCTTCGCTCACTCAATTAGCGCAAACATTTCCTCAGAAACGTAACTGAATCAATGTAACCACCAAAAACCACACATCACTTGTAATCTGTGTTAGTATACACTTTATATGGGCTTTCTTGTTTTACTTATTTTAAGAATATTGTTCTTTACGTCCTGCTCAGTACAAATTTTTCCATGGTCGTCTTATTACTTCACTTTCTGATGATCCCTCACTTGGAGAAACATCTGCAGAGCGTCAGATGTAATCTCCTACGAAGGTGAGAGATGAAAGATTTATAGAGCAAAGCGAGACACACATTGAAAAGGTTTACTTTATGTGGAAATCGCTCACTTCGCTCGCTCAATCCACGCACCACCGTGCTTCAGAAACACGAATGTTTTGCACCGTTTTAAAACTAGGTGTCCATGCATCAACATAGTGGATTCAAAACCAATTTTAATATCTATGTGCTACGTTGCAGATACGTCATCCGTTTAGGTTATTTTTTTTGCGTGCTTCCTTCTCCAACTAATAGCTTCAGCACGATCCATGATTCATGGAATTTCTATGTACTGATTATTGTACTGATTATTTCGATGCGAACTAATTGCGAATGTTGCTCACAGTTCGTTTGTCACATTCCTAAGCACGTCTGCATTTTATCTAACTCATTCAAAACATACGATTTGTTTGTTTGCACATTTGTACGTCTTCTTCTCCAGAGGTAATTACTTCTGAAGGTAAGAGTGGAAAGATTGATAGAGCAAAGCGAGACACACATTGAAAAGGTTTACTTTACGTGAAAATCGCTCACTTTGCTCGTTCAATACACGCACTTCTATGCTTCAGAAACACGAATGTTTGACACCGTTTTAAAACCAAATCTATTGTTTTGATTTTTCCATGCATCAATTCATCAATTCATTCGTTAATACAAAACCAATTTTAAGATGTAGATGTGTTGCAAAATACGTCCTCCGTGAGTCCTTTTCCAGATTATCTCTCTTCGCTCGAGGAGGTTTTCATGAACCAACTATGACGTCATAAACAAACACGAAGAGGGTTTAAAAAACGTTATTTTTTCAGGGTTTTTCTCATATTTGAGGGTCATAATATCAAGTTACAGCGATGAAAATAGGCCTATACTGTGCGAAATTTCATTATCTTTCGTTTGGTCCTACTCCCATCTTTGTAGAGGAGTGGAGGTTCAAACACACAAACACACAAACACACACGCATATACGTCCTTAATGATGTAGATATATGAAAATTGCTTACTGCGCAATTTTCAATTATCTCATTTAACGTTTGAAGTATTAGTCGGTGGGATTAGTTTGACGAAAGAGCTTGGCGTTTGATATCACGACTTCACACGGCCGAAAAGCTTGGCGGGAATCCTAAACAAGTGTTGTTTTGGGGTAGATATCAGATTTTTTTGGTCTAAACTGATGAAATCCATTTTTTTCTTAGTAATTATGAAATGGAAACGCCAACCTAGTTTTCTGGTCCATTTCTTTTCTTCTTTTTTTTTTTTTTTGGTTTCGTTAGATTTTGAGGATAGCAGTCAACTTTTTCATTTGATAGCATTTTTATTAGTACTACAGTATCTTCTTGCAAACGCACGAATTTGTTTAATGTTCGGTTTGACATTGTTGCATAAAAACAATGTTTAAAACAATATAAAACAATCAATTTGGTTGTTTGGGGCTCCCTAACCCCAGAACCACTTGACCAATCAGAAGAAGCCATATGAAAAGGGAATATCTCCAGATCAATACCTTAAAAATGAGCTAAGAAACAGCTTTATCCACCGTATGGAGAAATTTATTTTCGTAATACAAAAAAGCTTACCAGTAGTTAATAGTAATTAGGCAAATTTGAACGTTATTCACATCGTTTTTTCAACAAGGAAACGGTAAGCTGTGTCTTTAATAGTGACTTTTATGTTGTCAGGCTACCAAAGTCTCCCGATTAAACAAGTTTCAGCCTTTTCTGTCGCATAGTTATTTATCCTCAGGTGGCTGAAAACAGCCAAACTACCTTTGCTGTAAAGACACACCGTGTCTAGTGGTCGCCATGCTCATAAATTCATATTAGCTGGACGTTATACTTTTATGTTGGCGGGCGACACACTAGCGTGTGTCTTGATTAGTCAAATACCAACGTTATTCACTCGTTTTTTCAACAAGAAAACCTTAAGCTGTGTCCATAATAGTGGCTTTTATATTTTCAGGCGACCAAAGTTTTCCGATTAAACAAGTTTCAGCCATTTCTGTCGCATAGTTATTTATCCTCAGATGGCTTAAAACAGCCACACTACCTTTGCTGTAAAGACACAACGTGTCTAGTGATCGCCATGCTCATATTTTCATATTATCTGGACGTTATACTTTTATGTTGGCGGGCGACACACTAGCGTGTGTCTTAATTAGTCAAATACCAACGTTATTCACGTCGTTTTTTCAACAAGAAAACGTTAAGCTGTGTCCATAATAGTGACTTTTATGTTTTCAGGCGACCAAAGTTTTCCGATTAAACAAGTTTCAGCCATTTCTGTCGCATAGTTATTTATCCTCAGATGGCTTAAAACAGCCACACTACCTTTGCTGTAAAGACACAACGTGTCTAGTGGTCGCCATGCTCATCTGCATCATTAAGGACGTATGGTGTGTTTGTGTGTTTGTACCTCTACTCCTCCGGAACCAAAGAACCTACAGAGATGGGAGTAGGACCAACGAAAAATAATTAAATTGTGCACAGTATAGGCCTATTTTCATCGCTGTAACTTGAGATTATGGCCCTCAAATATGCGAAAAACCCTGAAAAAATAACGTTTTTTAAACCCTATTCATGTTCGTTTATGACGTCATAGTTTGTTCATGAAAACCTCCTCGAGCGAAGAGAGATGATCTGGAAAAGGACGCACGGAGAACATATTTTGCAACACACCACATATACATCTTAAAATTGGTTTTGTATTAACGAATGAATTGATGAATTGATGCATGGAAAAATCAAAACAATAGATTTGGTTTTAAAACGGTGTCAAACATTCGTGTTTCTGAAGGACGGAGGTGCGTGTATTGAACGAGCAAAGTGAGCTATTTTCACGTAAAGTAAACCTTTTCAGTGTGTGTCTCGCTTTGCTTTATCAATCTTTCATCTCTCACCTTCAGAGGGAATTACCTCTGGAGAAGAAGACGTACAAATGTGCAAACAAACAAATCGTATGTTTTGAATGACTTAGATAAAATGCAGACGTGCTTAGGAATGTGACAAACGAACTGTGAGCAACATTATCAATTAGTATGCATCGAAATAATCAGTACAATAATCAGTACATAGAAATTCCATGAATCATGGATCGTGCTGAAACTATTAGTTGCGCACTGAGATGATCTGAAGAAGGAAGCACGCAAAAAAACAACCTAAACGGATGACGTATCTGCAACGTAACACATAAAGATATTAAAATTGGTTTTATATCCACTGTGTTGATGCATGGACACCTGGTTTTAAAACGGTGCAAAACATTCGTGTTTCTGAAGCACGGTAGTGCGTTGATTGAGCGAGCAAAGCGAGAGATTTCCACATGAAGTAAACCTTTTCAATGTGTGTCTCGCTTTGCTCTATCAACCTTTCATCTCTCACATTCGTAGGAGATTACATATGACGTTCTGCAGATGTTTCTCCAAGTGAGGAATCATCAGAAAGTCAAGTGATAAGACACCCATGGAAAAATCTGTACTGAGCAGGACGTAAAGAACAATATTCTTAAAATAAATAAAGCAAGAAAACCCATATAAAGTGTATACTAACACAAATTACAAGTGATGTGTGGTTCTTGGTGGTTACATTGATTCAGTCACGTTCCTGAGGAAATGTCTGAGTGAGAAAAGCGAACGAAAATCAGCGTTTGTCATTAGAAACAGCGCTTTTCTGATAAATCACTTGATCTTTCTGCTTGCCTCCTTGGACGAAAAAAATAATACTGACCTTCTCTCGAGATAACCGATATCGCATACTACACTCTTATAAACTGCTTGATCATTTTTTATGTGGAAAGTCTGTCTGTATCATAAGTGTTGCAGCAAGAAATCTCCTCGAGCGCAGCGAGACGACGTGGAATGAGCGAGCGAAGTGAGCGACTCCGCTAGTATATACATATTATCTGGATGTTATTATTTATCTTGGCGGGCGACACACTAGCGTGTGTCTTAATCCAAAACAAACTTGTTAAGGATTCCCGCCAAGCATTTTGGCCGTATGAAATCGTGATATCAAACGCCAACATCTTTCGCCAAGCTAATCATACCGAGTACTAGTTCGAAGGTTAAATAAAATATATGAAAATTGCTTACAGCGCAATTTTCAATTATTTCATTTGAAGTCATTATTTCATTTGATTAGCTTGGCGAAAGAGCTTGGCGTTTGATATCACGACTTCACACAGCCAAAAGGTTTGGCGGGAATCCTTAACAAGTTTGTTTTGGGGTAGATATCAGAAATTTTTGGTCCAAATTGATGAAATCCATTTTATTTTCTTAGCAATTATGAGATGGAAATACCAATCTAGTTTTCTGGTCCATTTCCTTTTTTTTTTTATTTGTTGGTTTTCGTTAGATTTTGAGGACACAGTCATCTTTATTAAATAAATAAGAGTTTTCATTAGTACTGAAGAATCTCCTTACATACTCACGGATTTATTTAATGCTTAGTTTGGCATTGTTGCATACTAACAATGTTTAAAACCATGTAAAATAATCACTTTGGACGTTTGGATCTCCCTAACCCCTGAACCACTTGACCAATTAGAAAGGTCTATATGAAAAGGGCATATATACAGAGCATTACCTGCAAAGTGAGCTAACAACCAGCTTTATTCACCGCATGGAGGAATTTTGTTCGTGATTCAAAAACAGGTGTTAGTAGTATTAAGTACGTAGTACGTAATCAGGCAAATATCAACGTTATTCACGTCGTTTTTCAACAAGAAAACGTTAAGCTGTGTCACTAACAGTGACTTTTATGTTGTCAGGCGACCAAAGTCTCCCGATTAAACAAGTTTCAGCCTTTTCTGTCGCTTTGTTATTTATCCTCACATGCCTGAAAACAGCCAAACTACCTTAGCAGTAAAGATACAACGTGTCTAGTGGTCGCCATGCTCATATATATATTTTATCTAGGTATTATCGTTTAACTTGGCGGGCGACACATTAGCGTGTGAAAAGCGTCTTGAAAAGGGGAATAAAGTTAAACTAGGAATTTAACACGGCGATCTGCATTCAATGCAGCCCCTGTAAGTAATATTATTTAGTTGTTTTTATTTCGGGTGATGACGACGAGAGATGACAAAGGTAAGTGAAGACGCGATAAAGAGAAGAGGTGAGTTTAATATTCAGGTCCATTGAGATAAAACACTAGCACTGTTCAGTGGGTACGATGAAGAGCAGACGAGCGAGAAGCTAGCCATACTTGCAGTATGAAGCCAAAAGGAAACGCGAGGTGCGATAGTGGACATTGTGAATATCCATAAAACCAAAATTTTTAGGCCTGGATGCCAGTAAGGGACCGTACATAAATAACGTCACGAATACACAAATCCCCTTTAACATTTAGCACAACTTTTAGCACTCCCTGAACTTCACAAATGCCAAATCATCTTCCCCCTCTCTTCGTTTCGGATTAAGAGGAAGAAAAGCCATGATTTTTTTTGTCCTGTTTTCCGTATGGTAGTAAATTTGTCCGATGTACGGATTTTTTGTTATCTGCTCAGCAAAAAAATATCGACTTTTTCTTCGCTTTTAGGCTGTTGTGGTAGTTTATGTGTGATGACGTCACGATTTTAGTTCCCTCCCCTTTCTCCGCTACTGTTACAATCCTGTGGTAACTCTTCCTTCCCTCTTGCATGACGCCTATTGTGTAGGGCACCAAATTTTAAATAAAATTTCAATGTCGTTCTTCATTTTCCCTATTCACTTCCAAAAAAAAAGGAAAAAATTCATATCCTCTGTTTCCACCTTCTATAGAATAACACCATTTATAGGTCCACCCCACCCCCTCCCTTCGACATCGGCTAATGTACTCTTGCTGGGAAACTAGAAAACCTAAAAAGAAAAAGAGGCAAAAAATGTTGAAATATATGTATAATGGGGTCTTCTCAGACCCTGGGTTGGTGAGGGGGGGTCTGCTTGACAATCAGTGTAAATGAGTTCTTGCCGAAAATTTGTCTAGCATAATGTCTTGGAGCCACAAGAAGCTAGATCTTCGAGAACAACTCGTTCTACGTAGTGTAACGCGTGAGTTGGACACTCAAGTTTCATTCCAGATGGCGTAGGCGTGACGTCAAGCAGTAAACGAAACTGACTCCAGGTGGTGCCACAAGTCAGAGCCAGTGACGTCATTTAATGAGCAACGGAATGGCCAACCTTTCTACTACTATCGTTACCCTCGACCTTACCCTGTAGTTAATACGTGATACATTAATCGCATTAAAACAATGGAAAAAGATGATTCTGGCTCAAGAAAACCGGAAGGTAATCTTTTATTTTCTTGCTAAAGAAAATATAAATATAGACACATGGCTATCAATTTAGTAATTATAATGTATCATTTGTAGATGTTAGCTATGTGATGTTGATATGCTACACAATTTATTCCCATTTTTTTGCCAGCTCATTATCGTCTTCGTGTTCGCAGGTTTGTTCAGCTCTTTGCTAGCAATAGAAATGATGACGTGGCCGTTATCAGTCAGAGAATCCCAGCAGATGTTCGCAACAGATCTTGTTTAACGAACGGTAGGAGGGAAGCAGAAAATGTGTTCTTTTCAAGAAATGTGCCAAATTCTAACTATCTGACCACCTTCGTGCCAATTATTGTATCGTACGATGATCTCCTAAACAAGTCAGATGGTGCGTGATGAATACAATGACGTAGCACTCGAGTGTGCAGGAGGCACAGCTGCTTGGCCAATCACATAACTCCTATCCTTCCACCAACTAATTGGTCTTTCCTATTGCTAAATATAAGCAGGAGTGGCATAAAGTGTGGCCTGATTCTGGAGTGTCTGGTAATATTATTACCTCCAATCTCGCGTTCGCGACCCCACGAGGCCATTTTGTGGAACGAGTGATTATAATAATTCCTTTCATGGAGAAAGTATGTTAAACTTGTGCTATGTTTTTGCCTAATAAAATCGTGCGAAAAATACTACAGTTGCTGTGGCTGATATAAGTAAACTCTTTCTGACAATTGGCTGCATTGTAAGGGCCAATGGCGGCATGGGAACAAGGCTGGAGGCAGGGTTTTGTAAAAGGTGGGGTTGGGGCTGTAGATCTCTTAGTTTTGTGTATTTGCTTATTTTTTCCATGAATGTTTTTTCGTTGGAGTCCCACTCCCCGTAGGTTATTCGTGCCTGGGGGGAAGGGGGGGGGATAGTAAACATTGCAAACAGACTTTTTGTGGGGGGGGGGGTAAAAAGTGGCGAAAAAGGCCAAAGAGCCAAATTTTCCGAAAGTCATTTCCTAGTGAATGACCGTGGTCTGCCTGGTAAAATACTAGCCAAGGTACTGACCTGACCTAACCTATCATTTAAACACTTTGATAGGTGCTTTGACATTCGAGCCTAACCTGAAATAATAACAATATTGGTATTAAAAAACGCTTAAGCGTATGAAATACGGATGTAAGCCTTAAAAAACTTAAAGCCCTAAAGGAACAGATATTAGAAAAAGACATGTAAGCCATCAGCGTCGCACTAATACGTGTAAAAGAAGCTCCAGCTTGTTTTTTGGGTCGCTGGAGATTCTTTACATGTACTAGTGCGACGCTGAAGGCTTACATGTCTTTTTCTAATATCTGTTCCTTTAGGGCTTTAAGTTTTTTAAGGTTTACATCCGTATTTTATACGCTTAAGCGTTTTTTAATACTAATATCCCTTATTTTTTTTCTTGTTTTAGCAAAAATAACACAGAAAAGAACACTGTAATCACCTTAAAATAACTGTTATAAGAGAGTCTTTTCCATGGCTGATTCGTTTTATACTGCTAAGAGTGACTTTTGCACCCAATTTCATGTTTTTAGCTTGATCTATAAGAATTTGTTGCCCAAACCCCTGGGAGGCATCACGAGGAGGTTCTGAGGCGGGTGGGGGGGGGCGCACTGACGCCACTTTGGGTATTGGGGTCCATGGCGGGTTAGATTTTTACTGCTAAGAAAGACTTGTGTCCCAAATTTATGTTTTCTGCAAAATTTCTGCAAAAATTTGTTACTCCACTTAATGATTTCTGCCCAGTGCTCTACAATAATAATTGCTCTGCCGATGAAAATTGGTTCATTGGTTCGATCTCTAGATGAGAGCAAAAGTTCTAACCCATTTGGCTTTCCGTGTCAAGAATAATGTAGTTACATTAAAATAACATGCGAAAGGCCCTAGGCCTTGTCCATACCTACGTTTTAAGCTATAGAACGTGAAAATCGGTTCTGTGGTTCGATCTCCAGGTGAGGGCAAAGAGTCCCAACAGCAACATTAATGACTTCTGCCCAGTGCTCTGCAATAATAATTGCTCTGCCGACGAGAATACTGCATTCACATCAAAATCGGGTTCAAAAGGCCCTGGTCGGTGTTAATACCTACATTTTAAGCTACACAAATTGAAAATCGGTTCATTGGTTCGATCTCTAGGTGGGAGCAAAATATTTAGCCCATTTGGCTTTCCGTGTCAAGAATACTGTAGTTACGTTAAAATAGCCTGCAAAAGGCCCTAGGCCTTGTCCATACCTACGTTTTAAGCTATAGAACTTGAAAATCGGTTCAGTGGTTCGGTCTCCAGGTGAGGGCAAAGAGTCCCAACAACAACAACAACAACAACAACAACAACAACAAGAAATGGCCATGCTGTGGACGCCGAACGGTTTGATTGTTGTCATTAAAATTTGAAATGTGGTGAAATAGTTACGACACGACCCCAAATACCGAATTTCGTTGGTCTATGTCATTTCTGGGCGAGACTATAGGAGTTCAAAGTTTGACGTTTAACATGGAAGTTCATGCTGAGGCTTACATCGCGGTCCTTGATTACGAACAAAGACAAGAATATTTTTAAATCGATGTAACAATTGTTTCCCAGGATCTTTTTCATGTCAAAATTATCCTATGGCTTTTTTCTGCGATTTTTTTTACTACGCAAGCAAACTGTGGAGAACTCTGCTTGAACGAGGTCATGGGAGAAGGAAATAACATCGCAGACAGTATTAAAACTCAAGTGCTGATCGTAGAATTCAACTCACAACAAAAGATTGCATTAAACTGTAGACAAAATGGCTACCGGTAAATATTTTCACACACACTCAAGGCAGTAAAGGGGCGATCTCTATCATCGTTTATGGCACCATCTATATTAAAGGTACATGCCGAAGACAAAAATTCGTCGGGGTGGAGAACAGTGAACGCTAAGCTTTCCCACTGAAGCCAAAATTATGAAGATTTTTTTGTTGTTCTTTCCGACTAGCAAAACTTTCTATTATCCTAGTCGTTTCTGTACCCTCATTACTGTTTTCGTTGGTAGTGGGCGGAGCTGAAATCATCGTCATGATGAAGTTTCAAATTATTTCGACCTTCTAGCTGTAAAAATGCAGAGTGAAGTCTTACATATGCGTAGTGTAACAAATATTAAACGACGAACCATGACGTGGACCAACATTGTGAACACTTTAGAATGACGAGTGAGCAGCAATTCTGACGTAAAAGGGTGTTTACAATGTATGCTCGTTGTGTTTATTTGTTTAATATTAATATTTACAGCTAATTTCAGTTTCTTTATGCGTAATAAGATACCGTTCGACTGGTTGACTGTGAGTATGTATCTTATTGCATGTTGTCTATTGTCAATTCTATGTAAATTGTAAATGAAGTGAAAATCGCTTTCTTACAAGCGCAGCCGTGAATGGCCCTGGTGACCACAGCTCAGACACCGCCTGAAACTCAATTCAAGAAGGAAGGAGCTAAGGCTTTAATGAAAGTTTACTGAAGGAACGGCACAAACCAAAATTCACACTGAAAACTTCAAAACGTTGCAAACATTTTCGTCTGGAGGGGGATGGATTTGAGGGCTCCAGAAGTTGCAACTTTAGAAATTTTGACTGTTGAAAGTGTCAATTTTTAGGCCCCAAAAATATTACCCTCCAGTTTGGCCAGTATTTTTTTAATTTTGCGTATGTAATTCCTCCGTCCTACTAAATTATGAACCCCCACCCTCCCCTTGAGCGGACACGTCAAATCCATGACCACTCCACCAATTTCTTCCGCCCTCCTTTTTCCGGCAATAAATAGTGACTGGTCCCTACAAGGTTTTTATTTTGAGTCCAGTTCACTCAATAGTTTTTGTCTAAAAAATATGGATCATCGTCGCTGTTCTATTTCTGTTATAACTAAATTGTATGCTCTAACTCCTAGTTATGTTATGGGTACAGGTCTCCATGTTTTGATTCCTTACGACTCAGTTTTGCAGCATTAGTTCAAACGACTGTAAATGTTGCAAACGCTTTTATTTTTTCTGTTTTTTTTTTACCCCAAAGTACGAGTTGGCTTTGCTACATTCAGTCAAACGTATGTGAATGTTGCAAAAGCTATATACGCATAGGATGCTCGAAAATAGGAAGAGGGTTATCCTCTTATCTAAAATTATAAAACATCACATGACCTCGAGTTAATGTGGAAGTAAAGAGAAGTATATTAACCGAAAGTTGCATGAATTAGTGTCTGATAATTTTTCTTTAAGTTAGTTCATTCGTGGGATTTGAACCAGCATTCACTTAGTTTGGATACAAGAATGCTGTCCACTGACCTGTTGCTTGCTTGCGCTTTGCTCTTGGCCCCTCACAAAGCTTGTAATGTAAGTTGGGACTTTTTTCCATTCAGTCCTCTGTTGCCACAACACCGTGTGACTTTGGGTCATTAAGCTGACAGAAATAAAGATGTATTAACCTCGTTGGTTTTGTGCAGAATGTTGATGCCATCTATTTGTTGTGCAAACGAAAAGAAATATAGAGGATGATAATGGCATTTTCTTTTTTGCACAAATGACAGTAAGCTGTGAAGGTGGGTATTTCATTCACCAATATTAACGATGGAGGAAATGCCGATGGAGAAATAAACTTGTTTAGCTTGTTACTGCGTCAAACCTTTTTCAAATTTACGATACTCTGGATTTATTAAGAAGCGAATGTGGTACCAACATTCACGTGACTCGGTCAACTTTAATTGAGAGTTCAAATTCTTCTCCTTGTTCAATCGTTAGGAAAATAATTTATGTTCTTGTTTTCTTAAAAAGCTGCTGTGACGGGCTTTAATCTGTAAGAAAATTGGTTAATTTTTTTAAAATTTACAATCGACCTTGAAAAGCAACTCCAAGAACAGGTTGGGAAGCCCCACACAAGACTGAGTTTGATTTAAAGAGTCAACGTCATCTTGTGTGGGAAGTGAAGTAATTTTCGACGGTCGTTCATGATGACATCACAAGTAGGTACTCAACAGGCACATAATCTCCTAACACATTTTCAGGAGTGAACTAGTGATTCAGCATTTTCACAATGTATAAGCTCATAACACATTTGCAGGAGTTCCATAGTTTCGACAGCTCATGAATTTTTTTCAGAGGGACCCGTACATTTTCGACAGCTCATAATGCAATCGCAGGGGTGACTGATTTTGATACCTTTTATTTTCAATATGCTGAAGATCATGAAGCAACTTTCAGTGTACCCGATTTTGGTACGTTGCTATTTCTTCAATCCCTAAAGCATTTTCGGGGGTGCACCTGATGTGCGTGCCAAATATGTTCATAAAGCAATCGCTTGGGTGGCTGATTTGGCACGTGTGCTCCTAGAGTGTGGGACAAATGTGCGCTCGTAAAATATTTTCAGGGTAACCGATTTGAGGACCGCCCTAATGTTCTAGTTCGTCATTCCATAAAGAATTTTCAGAAGTGCTTCCAAAATATGTGCCAAATGCATGCTAACGTGTGCTGCTAGGGTTCGTGCCAAATGCGCGCTTGTATAGCAACTTTCACGGCACCGAATTTGGGAACTCCCTAATATTGCTATTTCGTCATTCCCAAAAGCATTTTCAAGAATTCTCCTATCATGTGTGCCAAATAAGTGCCACGTGTGCTGTTAGGATGTTTGCCAAATGCGCTCACTGTGAAACATTTTTAGGGTACCGGATTTGAGGACCCTCTTATGCTGCTATGCCCTGAAGTATTTTCAAGAGTACTCTTAACGTCTGTGTACTCTTGCTGCCAACCGTGTGCTCGTCGGTTGTGTACCAAATGTGATCTCATATGCATTTTTAGGGTACCTAATTTGGGGACCCCTAATTCTTTGTGCTACCGAGATAGACGAAGGTGTGGGAGGGGGCTTGAATTGGGTCAACCCCGTTTAACCCTGTTGCACTTTACCACTGGGGTAACCTTCCTGCTCCAGATAGGCGAAAGCTGCTATTTCAAAGCTGCCATTTCACCATCTGGGGGCGGGGGGGATTGAGGCTTAATGGCGCGTCGACAACTTGGTCATTAGTGCCAACCTCAGTCACAGTGCAGTGGTCCGGGTTGCCACTGCACCACACATTACAGAGGTGTTATCTAAACCCCTAATCTAAATCTTGTCATACATCTGTACCTCCTGCAAAAATTGAAAAACACCGGACAGGAGGACAGACTTATCGCCCAACTGACGCGCAATGTCATGCGGAAGATGGAACCGACGACGAACACCATCAAGATGGCGACAATCAACAAGTAAGTGCCGGACCGTAAGTGGCCGTCGACACCAAGAACATTCAGGAGGGTCAACCCCCCGCAAAAGGAAACAGTGAGTAAGTCGGGTGTGACCAATTCGCAAACGGGCCAACACAACCTCCTCACGGCGACTGCGGCGACACGCCGAGTGCTACTCCTCGACAGTGCCTTTAATGGCCCGTAACTTATTACCGTCCTGTCCATCCCACGAGGCTTGCCAAAAAGCATGTCACCATATGGCATCCGCTATTGTGTATGATATCACGTGACCCTCAGTTTAAGGACCAATGGCGTCACCCTGACGAGGGCATCTGTGTGCCTATGCCTGCCGTATCGCCAATAGATTCTACTCTAATCACGATTTACTCAACCCTAAATTGTAACTTGACATTAGTCAGCTTAGCTTCATCACGGTTCATCATGAATAACAACAAAAACGTTACTTGATGGCGTGTAATGGTATAGGCACCAGCTTCTGTTATTCCAAGACTAAAAAAAAATTAATTCAACAACTTTTATTAATGCTGAATGCCGGGCCGCTTCCTTCTTCTTTCCGTGCAAGGTCTGTCTGTTCTTTCTATTTTACATACAAACCTTTTTACCCATAGCGACTATACACGAATGATATCACGCAATTTTAATTATTTTTTAACTCCCTGCCCACCCTCCCCCTGACATGTTTTGTCTATTTGTCCAAGCCGCCCTACAAAATGTTGCAACAAACGACGATTTCCCTCTCTGTTCTGTCCCAAGATTTTTAGACCATTTTTAGTAAGTTTGAAAAAGGTCATGAGGATCGCGTGTTTTGTTTTTCTTAGCATTACTTTATGAAAGATGATGTTATTCCCTAGAGAAAGAAAAAATAATTGTATCATAAAAATATTCCGGGTAATATAATTGTGCCTCATCAAAACTCATGTGACCCCTCCCTCGCCCCGTTGCCTGACTGAGAGGAACGGAATGAATTTTTTTTTTTTTGGGGGGGGGGGGGGTGTGAAAGATTTGTTTTTTCGAAACATTCGATAATAAAATAATGACGTCTTAAAGGAAGGGGTGGAATATTTAACGGCAAGTGAATTGCAGCTTGCTAAACTTATTTCTGCTTCAATCTATTTAAATCGATATTTGGGTTCGATTCAATACGCTGTTGAGATCAAATAAAAAAATACATTTTAAATTACTGGACCCATGCCTAATGAAAATAAATAAAAAAAAATTAAATTGTCTCCTCTACACAACATAGGAAAATATGCAAAAAAAAAAACGCCTACCATAAAAACTATCAAGAAACCTGAAAACACCGAAATAACTAAGGATAAAAAAAAGACATAAACTTCGTTTCAACCCTGGGACTCGTACAGATCGAAAGAGATAATGATGTCTAATTCCTGCAAAGATATTGGATTTGTTAGTGCTGAACGGTTTAGTAATAAATAGGCTGGCATTTAGGCGCAATTTATCGTTATATACTATGGAGACCGTGTGGTCAGACAGCTAGGCTTAGTCTTAAAACGCT
>JAHWFP010241950.1:0-17516 GCA_023313725.1 Lithobius niger
TTGACAAATGATCCTTGCAAATACTGGTAGGTTATTGCTCCACGTTTGTTCATTGCATTTGTCATAACTTAGGCAGTTAAGTAAAGAAATTCAAATACAACTATATTTATTATAAACATAGGCTATACTACTCACCACTCGATTGGTTCAGCCCTCAATTGTGCATACAGGATGGTCCACAAAAGACTGACGACCCAAGAAATTTTGTTAAGTCAATTTTTCTAGTTAGCACCCCTCAGAACCGGGAGAGGACGGCAATCTTCCCGTTTCATTAGCTTTGATTAAATTTCTCTCCTGGTTTTGAGGGATGCTAACTAGAAAAGTTGAAAATTGTTGGGTCGTCAGTTTTTTGTGGACCACCCTTTATACGCTACTTTCACAATTTTTTCGTTTTTTTTCCCCCCACAACCTAAACAAGTTTCCACAAACTAAATTTCAAATTTAGTCCAAAAGTATAAAATATGTGTTCTGCCTGTCGCGCAACAGAAGTGGCCGGACAACAGCCCTACGGGAAAGAAACTATAACCTGGAATTTGGGATCAGCTAACGTTGGCAAACCCTGGAAGTTGTATTGAAGTGTTCGTAATGCGATAGTATTGACCTTTGATGATCACTATGAACTCGCGCAAGGATGAAAATATTGATAAGGCTGGCACATGGTACTTAACGTCCTTCAAAGTGCTTGAATTTGTTAAGAAAAAAATCAAGACTTTGAATTCGGTGAAATTGTTAGCTATCCTTGAAAGTCCCTAAATTTAATTTTATTTTGTCATAATTTAAAATCATACCCGGGCTTTGAGCAAGCTGCACAAATGTGCAATTTGTTTTAAATAACATGCGTATTTGTCGTAAAACGGTGGTGAGCGTCTCTAATTTTTTCCTGCTTCACTGTTATGTCACGTGTTTACTAGGCTATTAAAACAAATGTAGAGCAAAAATTCGAGAAGAAAAAGCTGTTGGGGGGGGGGGACTGTAGGATAGGAAGAAAAACAATGTTTCCTGGTGAAATTCGAGCCAAGGCAACTGACCTTGCCTAACTCAACAATAATAACATCTCAAAAGTCACCAATCAATTTTTTTTCTCCCTCTGATGGCTTTTTCCACGTTTTTTTTTTCTTCCTGCTTCTTTTTCCGCACGTAGGCTTAATTAAAACTTGGAATATTTTAGCATTTGAGTATGTTGTTGGCTTCTCCCCAGTACACTAGGCCCTTTTTAAAGCTGAGCGCTGTTTGCGTAAGTTTGTAGATTAGTAAAAATCCGGGGGGAAAAATTGTATTGTCCTTTAAACAAGCAGGGGTGAGCGACTGCCTAGTCACAACCGGACTTCTTTATGCCACTGTTCAGGCGCACACCTGTACACGCACTGCAACAGCAATCTCTATTATATAATCTAAAGGTAGTAAAACTCCAGGTAAAGAGTAGGCCTAAAACCTGACAGATTTTTAACCTACAATCACAATTACAGGTTTAAAATGGGTCAACTTTTGGGTATAGTTTTAGATTTTAGGTCTACTTTTTACCTGCCGTTTTAATTTCGTAAGTAGCAGCTAACGTAGAACGTGGTTCAAGAGTAGGCCTATACAAATGTAACGCTCAAATTCAAAAACAAAAATACATTCAGTAGCCAACGTACGGTATTTTGCGAATTTTCGATAGGCCTAATAGTTCAAGTGGTGTTATTTTCTGTCTCAAATTCTTCTTCAGGCTTCCTTTCTTGAACTTGCAGTGGGTAACGGTTTCCATGCATTTTAAAAAACACTAGCACTCGTGCCAATGTAAAACAGAAGCATGTACAAGAAAGGAAGCCTGAAGAAGATAAAGAGACCGAAACTAACACCACTCGGACTATTACGCCTATCGGAAATTTACAAAATACCATACTGAATGTATTTTTGTTTTTGAATTTGAGCTTTACATTTGTGATCTAGCGTGTTGATTTCGAACATTCAAAGTAGAAAATGGTTCAATTTTTCTTTGTGACCAATCCACGGAATGAATTCGCTACAACGAAATATATTTTTATTTTCACACGTGCACATGCGAATTGGCAAGTGACTGGCAGATTCCTGCACAGTATAGGGTTTGTACGGATCTGTAATATCCTGGAAAATAAAAAGCAAAATTTCAGGCCTGGGAAAGTGCTAGAAAAAAATATAATTGTGGAAAAGTCTTGGATCATTCTTGGAAATTTCTGTAGCAGAAAATCATGTTAGTTTTATGCATCTTAAATTCTTAACACCATTGTGTAACTTATGTTGAAAAAGAAACGTACTAAAAAAATATAAATACGTATATGGGTGCAGAAATCCACCGGCCACTAGCCAGTTGGCGATTAAATTAGGCGGGTTGGTGATTAAAATATTTGTCCAGTAGCCAGTTTGGCCGGTGGATTGATGGGTGATAAATAGGGCTGAAACGAACTGGACGTATTTTTATTTCTTGCTGGTAAATTTCATGAAGGTTTTGTCATCTTTCCGATGGACTTAGTCACTTAATCCCAAGATATAGCTTTTCATTTCAGAAGTTAGACGAAATGTTACGGATAGAGAGGATTTCTCTTTTTTCAAACAAACTTTCAAAACCTGTGTCCCTACAAGGCCAGTGAAAATACCACAATTTATAAGAAACTGTTCTTTGACAAATTCATAGATCACCGGTTTAAGATTGAATGAGTTGTTTTTATAATTGTTTACTGGCTTCCAGTGACTAGACGCAGAATTTTTAATTTGACGACAAAAGTTCCTCAGTTGGCGACTGAAATTTTTGCTCTACTGGCCAATGGCGAGTTGAAAAATATGTGAATCTGCACCTACAAATACGTAGCACATCGGCGCATCACGCACAGACAGTGAAGTGACAGTATGCTAATAGCATTGATAGAGGAACAAAAATTGTCACATATTGCTTGTTTCTTGCCTTCATGAACAAATCCTGATAATATTCTGGAAAAGTCGTGGAATTTTAAGTTTTGAAGCAAATACCGAACCCATTTACCCATGGCAGAGCACAGCTCGTATATTGTTTGGTGTTTTGTTTTATTAATTAAAATTTATACTGTAAGCTTTATTTACGTTTAAGTCGTTCATTAATTTTTAGTATGCTAGTTATCACAAATGCCTATGAAATGCCATCTGATAACAAATTGTTGCCCTTATTTTACAGACAACATCTTTGAAGTTTGCTTAGAGAAGAATTCCCGAGGACTTGGTTTAAGCGTTTGTGGAGGTTGGGACAGCGCACCGGCCGATCCACTTGCAAGGCTGATTCGCATCAAGCGTCTTTACCCGCTTCAACCAGCTGCTGAAAGTGGCCTCCTTGAAGTTGGCGATATCATCCTTACAGTCAATGGTGTTCCTCTGACTGGACGGATGTACTTTGTAAGTTGACAGTTTTCGCCTACATCATGAAAACAATGGATAGGCTATGTTTAAAAGAAACCTACATGAACCCCCATGAACCTCCTACAAAACGTACTAGGGACACGATTACTAATTCAATTGATAGCACCTAGAGGGTAGGCTAGGGTGCTAAACAGTTGCAAACTTCATTAAATCTAAGAAGTAGTTTTTTGCACGAAGCATGGTGTCAGAAAAATCATTGGTGGCCAATGATTCGAGTCTCTAGTCGAGTTAGTTTTTCCAAAACTTTTAATTCTAGCTCAATGTTAACTGCCAAGTTACAAGATAAAAGTGTAGGCTACACTTCAACCAAGTTCAATGTTAACTGCCAAATTAGAATATAAAATTGTACCAGTGCTTGCTACAGAACGCGCGTTGAAATATCCGTTCTACCATCAGTAGTCTGTAAGTTTTGATTGTAGGCTAAAAATATAAATTCAAAACTAATTAACTTTTTAACACGTAAGAATGTAAGCTGATAATTTTTTTAGTTAGTTTTATTGAATTCTGCAACGCTTCATATGACAAACTCGAAATACTCGAAACATTTGAGCTTTTGTAAAAAGGGTCGATTCGAGCTTGAGCCAAGTTGTTGCTCGATTAACTCGAATTTTTCGAGCTTTGCACACCCCTACTTTTCACCAATAAAATTACTCACTTTTCCATATTTTTTATGTTAAGAACTCCTTAGTTTCTACTGAATTCCCGTAAAACCCGCTGCTATCCTGATTACATTAAACATGTCGGTTGCAATAGCAACCTCTGAGCGCTAGCAATATCTAGGCTACCCTGAACAGTTATTTATCTGTGTGAATGCTAAGGGTTACACTAAATGTAGTAAATTTATGAAACGACCATGTCACTGTTGATTGCCGGCTAGATAAGCGTGAGAAACTTCCTGTAACTGTAAATCCTGCCATTAGAATTGGAAGTGTTTTGTTAATATTGTGTTACTTTTGTGTCACAGGACGCCATTGAAATATTGCGGATGGCTCCAGGAGAGGTTTATTTGTTTGTTTGCCGTCCTGAACCAGGAATTTTACCGCCTATTCCGCAGGTAAAGAGTGAATCCGGCTATGTGTGTACGCATTAAAATAATGTATGCATTTCGGATGTGTGCTACTGTATTCTTATTTAGGTTGCATGATTTCTAATGGTTGCGTACTAAATATTTTCCCCAAGTCCACGGTTATCTTCCGATATTGAGTTCATTACAAAGCACAGTAAACTATTTCTCAGCTAGTTCCGTGTTTTTTACTAAGGTAATGTTTCAACTAGCCTAAAATCATTTTTTTTAAAGCCTTTCTTGCTGATTTTTCTATAGCCGACGAAATATATATTACCTGCCTTTTATGCGTTCCCTCCTTTGGGATGCTCAAACCCTAGTGAAACTTGTTGGCTTCCCTGCCTAGCTCATAGCTCTCCTTCTACGCATGCGCAGATGCAGGCCCCCTTATAAAAGCATCCGATCTGGACCATGATTCATTTGTCTTCCTAGGGCACCACCGCGTGAGGTTGCTCGTTCAGCTCCCCCAGCAATAGGACCATCTCACCAAACTTGGACCTCTACAGGTGCTGCTGCTCCCATTCCAGCTTGAAGTTTGGATCTTCGGTTCATTAATTAGGCCTTTGGACGCTTCTGTCTGATTGATTTCAGAATGGATTCGCCAATCATAATCACTGCTGCAGACTTGTCTTTGGACCTGTTTTTCCGAGACCATTTCGACTTCGGCGCCCATCTTCGATGGGTTCAGCCATGACGCCCCCTTTTCATCAACTGGTCCTGGTCCACCGCAACAGCCAGCGCTTCTGGCCACCTCAGTTGGTCCATCTTCTACCATGACCAGAGTCCCTCGCCCATCAAGGATTCACAGGCGGCCCCACCTCGTCGTACAGGATGCCACTTGTTGTCGAAACCCATCCAACTAATACGTTGTTCCTGACGGTCCCAGTCTACATTATCAGGACTTTTTCCGATAGCCTCTACTGGCATCTTCCCTCGCTGCGACCGCCGCGCCTCTTCACGATATGCCAACCTGGCAGTCTCCATGGACCGCGCCCGGGCTGACCAACAACGGCCCATGCTCCACAGTCTTCATCTGTGGGTGTATCGTCTTCCAATGGACCATCCCGCCCTCTACCAGACTCGGCCTCAGCGACGTTGCTTCCCACGATTTCGGGACCCGGTGTTAACAACATCAAGAACAGTCACAATAACGTGCAACCAGCAAAGTGCGCCCGTCGGATATTGTTTCCCAATCAATCCGGTCTCCGCACCTACTGCGGACCAGCCGGACGTTCAGGGCGATCATCCACGTTCTCCCATGCCTCCATCGCCATGCCTCTTCTGTCAAGAACTTGGTCTTGTTTCCTTGGGCCCACCTGGGTCCAACTTTCCAGGTTCATCCCCGTCTCTCCCCAGTCTCCTCCTCCAGGTTCTCCTCCTCCAGGTTCTCCATATTTCCTCACTTTGCACCCACGATCGCCAGTGACGATCTTTCGAAGATCCATTACCATCACAGGTACCACCAGCCTTCCTTCATCGGCTCAGGCAGCCACCATCGGACCTCAAGAATGTTCGGCTCCCATCATCATTTTCGCTGGCCTCCGTGTCCACGGGCCCGCCTATTGTTACCTGTTCTGCAGTGTTGACGCCGCCTTCTTCGGCCCCTGGGCCCTCCTGGGACTATCCAATGCGACCATCACGGTGCCAGACTGGGCCTTCTTGGCCATTTTCCTTGTCTCTATGCTTATTCTTTGTATGTCACTTCTTCCTATCTTGTTTAATGAATTAAAGTGCATCCTCTTTCGCCGGTGGGAACAAAACAAAACAAAAAACAGAACAAACAACAATACAACAGGCATCATAAGAATAATTACGCAATTACCACACACGGACGAACATAGAACTTAGTTCGTCCGTGTGTGGTAATTGCGTAATTATTCTTATGTCATCAAATCGCCACAGTAGAAATAGTAAACACAGGTTACCGGTTTTTTCCAATAACAACAGGACTGAACTGTCTAGTAATAGAACAATAATTGTCGATTTCCCGTTTGCTGGGTGGCCAATGGACCTACGGCCATGGCCAGGGAACTACTAGGCCAGTGGACCAGACCAGTGGACGAGCCAACCGATGGGCTGGGGCCCATCTTCTCTCACAGAATTCTGCATTCGGCGCCCGTTTCACACCTATTTAACCAGAGTACCAGTAAATCGTCCCTCTCAAAAAAAAAGGGGGCGGGGATGCCGAACTGACATACAGCCACAATTAGGAGCCAAGCATCTCACTCTTAAGAATATACGGACAACCACCCACTACGTGCATCCATGCTCCCATTAACCTTCCAAGTAGGCCATTTGGCATCTCGACTGCTCCCACTACACTAACGGTCGCCTTCTTCCATCACCGCCGCTTTCTTCCACATATGGCCTCACCGGCTCCCAGGATTCCCCTTACGTCACGAAGTTGGCGCGGAAATTGGCCTCCTGCTTTATCAGTCGCCATTGTTTGTCAGCAATTGCATCATCACTTGCAGCGTTTCTTGTTTTCAACGACCTTCGTTCTCCATCATGGATACTGTGAATCCCAATGGCTCTACCGACCCACCCAACAATTTAGAGGGCCAAGATGAACCAGTCCCCACAGCAGCTGGACCAGATAGTACCGTCCGTGCAGACAGCCCTGAACGTTGCCGCTGCCCAGATTTTTAGTTTCACTTCCTCACGCTGATCCACATCTCTACCGACCCATTTCGTTTGTCAGTGCCATCTTCCCTATGACTGGTACACTAAGAAGTCTCCCATTTGTCGGACAAATTTCACAGAAGAAATGGCTACAGATTCTAAAGCATCAGCAACGGTCTCGTCCCGTGCTAGATCTGCCTTGAAGGCCTAGAAGCAGACCACTAAGAAGGAGCTTCAACGTTCCGCGGCTGTGGCTGCAGCAAGTTCTGGTTCCAGACTCAGTCCTTCAAACAATAAGACTTCCAAACCGTCCACGAAGACTGCATTGAAGTGTCCATCGCCCAGTCGGGCTCAGCGGTGCGA
Source organism: Lithobius niger (assembly GCA_023313725.1). Lineage (NCBI taxonomy): Eukaryota > Metazoa > Arthropoda > Chilopoda > Lithobiomorpha > Lithobiidae > Lithobius > Lithobius niger. Next base: position 7,451 of record JAHWFP010241950.1, read on the forward strand.
AATATCATTGGACCACCTCCGACAACGGACAATCCAATGCAGCAGAGTCTCCAATCAAGTCGTCACCTACTACTTCGCTGCAGAAGTACAAATCTATGACCGGCCTCCCAACCAAGAACTGGGGCTCTAGTCTATAAGCCCACTCACGTGTCTCTGCTCGGTCAACAAAATAAAGATATACCTCCTACAATAGCTCTGCTAACTGACACGCGACTTAGTGCAACCAACACCACGCTGACAGTTTCTCCCACCGTTACTGCCTCTTCAGGACCATCCCTTCGGCCGGGTGCTCGTTCCCTTCTTCCGACGCTCTATGGGCCTCTATTCTGCGAGGACTAGAACTTTCCCCTGATGGTCTGGCGCACCTTGATGCAAACATTGCTTTGTGATTGACAATGGCACATTCCTTTGCGGACGAACCTAACATTCGAGCAGCAAACGCAACGCTATCATCAACTGTGGACTTTCTTCCTGCCTCGAGCGCAACGCTAGCTTCAGAGGTGCACCATCTGCACCAAAGAGTTACCTCTGTACAATCAGAAGTCCTATTGGTAAGGCACAAGATCCGCTGGCTTTCATCATTATCACCGACACCACCTTGGTGTACAAGACACTGCCAAATCAAAATCATGTCGATCCGCATATGGCCGACGCACGTCGCATCAACCAGTCGCCCGGTCCCCACTGACTCCAAGGCACCACGAGTCACCACTATTCATCGTCCCAAGGATCTGGCTCTCAAGAATCCCCCGTGCTGCCAAGCATCAGCCTACACAGTCCGCTACTGCCATCAACGCAGCAGCCCCCCCCCCCCCAACAACCTGTTCACACAACCTGGGCACACAACCTGTTCATCTAGCATAATCCGTTGTTCTTGGTCAGCAGCATCTTCTTCTCCTGATTTCCAAGGCCTCCACGCATACAGCGTGTGGCAATTTGATGATGCGACCAGTTTCATTCTGGTCGTCTCATGATCGCCCACCGTTCCGACGTGTCAACAAGACAGTTACCCTGCGCCGCATGTCGCCAGTTATCTAAACTGGTCGCCCTAGGATTCAGGGCTTCCCATAATCAGTTCTATTTTTCAATACCGTACTTCAAATACGCACCTTCTTCTGGTTGATGAGCCAGTCCATTAACCATTTTGTGTTTTATTAAAAAATCTCCACCCTAACACATTTCCAAATGTCATCAGGTCTCCACCCTACATATATAGTCTACACAGAACTGGTATTTGCTCTAATGTAAGAGGTGGGATCACCTCCGACACCGAAATACAAGTTTTTTATAACCGTTTTCACCAGTGCTTCTGGCTCAGTTCCCACCTCTTATATAGTCTATAACTATGCGTCAATCACCACTCAAGATTCCTTTCGCCAAACTTTGAACCACTTGGCACTCGTCTACACCTTCAAAAGATTAAAAACCACTTAATGACACTGCGGTTCCGGCTCCTCAGGACTAGCTGGCCCCCGATACTCTTTACACTCAAGCATTACTTCTTTGTTTTCTGTACAGTTTGCCTGATTAACATTTCATATTTGACTGTATCGCTCACCCATCTACCATTTTAACTACCGGTCGGCCGGTAATTATCACTTCGATGCGACCGCGACACTCTTGCACCTAGACACGCGCGACTGGTCCCACGGACGACTGGCCTCACCAACACAGTCGTGCCATTATGGTCGGCCCTCACATGTGCGCCCGTTCCATTATCTTTGAAGACGGCCCACCATGGACATCACCAGTTCTTCCTACATCATTTAAGGTAATGTGAGCCCCCCCTATTACTTAGCGTATTTACGGTACCTTCGCCCAGAACACGTAGAGCATCCATTGGTTTCCAACATGGAACGAAGAACGAAGACCGCAGCAAGACGCTAACAACACATGTCTATGTATGAACATCTCTAGGACCATTCAGCATTTACCTCACAGCACCTAAGCAGAATTCAACTACTTCATCAGGTCCTGAGAACAACAGAGCAACAGTTGGCTGCCAACGACGTGGGCCCCAGCCACACATCATTAGATTTGGCAGGCAACCATAGGCTCCCATCCACGATCGCCACTGAAGCTTCGCCCGTGTCCGTCACCTGTTTCTCGGGCGCATCAGTCCAACTGCTGTCAGCATGGGCCACACAACCCGCTCACACGCGCCCACAACGCTCATACATTCGACCTAGGAAACTGGATTATCTTCAGTAGCTCTTCGTCAAGCATGAGACTAATGGATGGCTTACGGTTCACAGGGTCAATTGATTCTGGGGCAGCCAGCTCGTAGCGCGGTTAGCAGTTACCATGTTCCCACCACAATCCGTGACGAGGTCTGATTAATGCATAAAGGCAGGTAATGTATCTTTTCGTCAGCTATAGAAATATCAAAATACCAGGGCCACCTGGTTGATGTTTGTTTCTATTGCCTACATGAAAACATGCATTACCTTTACCCTCCTGGCCTCCCCTCTAAATTACCATGGTCTCAACTTGGAGGAAGGAAGATAGAGCGTTGATCGGACGCCTTTGTAAGGAGGCCTGCACCCGCACATGCGCAGAAGGAGAGCTACGCAGGGAAGCCCAATAAGTTTCGGACCCTGCGTCATCTTTCTTCCTAGGGCTCAACCGCATATGGTTGCTCGCTTAGCTCTGCTTGCACTTGGACCAGCTAAGGTGCTAGTGCGCCACTCCCAGTTCGAAGACTTGCGCTTACCAACACAACTTATTTCGGATTGATGGATTCTCTGATTATTATTGTTGCAATGGACTCTTCTCTTGGCCAGCATCTCGAAACCACAGCCACGTCAGTGCCTGGGCGACCGTCTTCAACCGGTCGCACCGCCCATGCTTTATACACGTTCTGGCCCAGCACTACAATCGATGCCCTTAGAGGCCTCGGTTGGCCCACTGTCTACCATGACAAAAGCCTTTGGCCCCCGAGGATTTAACAAGGGACTCCACCTCATTGTACGGGACACCCAATGCTCTCCAAACCGTCAGACCACGGTCATTGTCACGACGGTTCCAGTCTTCAGATAATCACTACTGACACCTTCTGGATAAGACTTTCTGTTTGTCGCGGTCCCAGCGACCATTCACTTTGCACCAACTTGGCGGTCTCCATGGACCCATCTTAGCTGACCACTGAAGGCCTCTACTCGTTCCTCTCCGGCGCCACAGTCCCCATCTGAAGACTTGTCATTTAGTCGGTAGTCACCGCGTTCAACGTCAACTAGATTGCCCTTCCCCTTCCCACAGTTTCGGGATACAGTGTTCACCACATCAGGAACGATCACGGTTACGTGCGACCCACGGAGTCTGCCCATTGAATGCCGTTTCCCCGATCTCTCTGGTCCCCACGTCCACTTCAGATCAACCGTTCCTTCAAGAAGCCCGCCCTGTTCTCCTGCACCCATCTCCTTCTTCGCTGTGTCTACTATATCTCGAATTTGGTCTTGTTCCCTCCCCAAGCCATCCCCATCTCTCCCAAGTCTCCTCTCGGTTCACTGAGTTTTCTGACACTGCGCCCACGTTCCCCAACAACGATCTCTCTGACCTTTACCAGCTTCACAGGGATTACCAGACTCCTGTCTCTAGCCTCGGCCACTACCGGACTCCAGGACAATACTCGACGTTCGTTATCGTTCCTGCGGGCCTTCTTGTCTACAGAGCCGCCGTTCGTCTCTTGTACCACCCTGCTGATGCCGCCTTCCTCTGTACCTGCCCCACCATCGTTGTCTCAGCTTGACATCTCGGACGGTTTCAAGTCACTGTACCCATTATTTCTCATGCTGTTTCATTGACGTTTATTGTCATGTTAAAGTGTATTCCTCCCTGTTTTCTATGCCGATGCAAGGGGAAAAAAAAGCAAGTTGGTGACACCGTCTTGGGACTTAGCCTCAGAACGAAAGTGGTTGGTAATAAAAGAAACTCATCATCCGTTCTACACATACTAATGACATAACAGACAACCAGTGGGCCCATTCCTTTCCCAAAGGGTGCCCCCTTTTACCAAAGAAGACTTACTAGCGTCGCAATCTCCTCACATACAATTCAATCCGTTCTTGGACCGGGAATTGACGGCCGGATGACCTGAACAAAACAAAAAGAGGGGGAGGAGGGTAGCCCGACGCGGGTCAAGGTGCCCATTCCAACCTTTCCAAACCAGAACAGAAAAACGACCGGTATTCATTATAGGCCACCACGCCAAAGCACGTCATGTGGTCTCCTAACCTCTACTCGCGAGCCGTCTTGACTTTTTCTTGTGACATCAACGGTCGCCCTCTTCCTTTCTCTTCTCTCCTTTTTGCCCACAGAGGGCCGGAGGTTCTCCGGGATTCCCCTCACATCAGATTTGGTGCAAATTAGCCTCCTGCTTCAACAGTCGCCATTGTTTCACGGCATTCTGTATTATTTTAGTGTCCAACTTTCATCATTTTCAATTATGGATCTGCACACCCTGGTGACTCTCCAGAACCATTGGACAACTTGGACAATCAGGATGGATCAGTCTCCGCAACATACCAGGACACCACCCGTGCTGAAGAGTCCAGAACGATGCCGCTGCCCGGGATTTTTAGTGCCACAACCTCTCTTCGGTCCACATCTTGTGTGTCAATACCATCGCAGCTGTGACAGGAAGTGTGCCATTTGTAGGACTATCTCGAAGGAGAAATGGTTAGAAATACTGAAACACCAACAACAGTCTCGTGCCAGATCTGCCCTGAAGGCCCAGAAGCGGGCCAGTGAAAAGGCTCTTCGAAGCACAGCGACTGTAGTGGACTCGCCTTCCAAACTCAATACTTCCTCTCGGTATTCGGCCAAACCTTCGAAGACAACAGTGTTTAAGCCTCCTTCGGCGTGATTGGGCCCAACATCGCAAGAATATCCTGCCCGTACTCTGGTTGCAAGTCTCCCGACTGGACAATCCGAAATTAAATCTTTGCCATCCACTTCTCGACATAGGAGCACAAGCTAACGACTGGTCTCCCGACCAAGAACCATGCCCAGTCTGCAAGACTAAGAAAAGCTTCTCCACCAAGTTGACAGGATATGCTGTTAACATCGCTTCCCACTCCCTGCTCCACCCAGATGATCAAGTACGTGTCAACAACGCGACACCCACAGTTCCTCCCGCCGTAACGGCTTCCCCGGGACCATCTCTTCGGCCAGGCGCTTCGTTCCCCTCTTCAGCTACCATTCTATGGGCTTCCATCTTGCGGGGACTACAACTCTCCCCTGACGACCTCGCCCACCTAGACGTGAACATTGCTTCTTTGTTAGCCACAGCACATTTGTTTGCTGTCGAACACAAGACCCTTCGTGAAGCCAATACAACTCTTTCGTCTACTGTGGACTTTCTTCGCGCATCTGTCGCACTGGCGTGTGAGGTAGATCACTTGTGCCAAAGAGTTACCAATTTGAAGTCTGAAATGATCCTGGTAAAACACAAGATTCGCTGGCTTTTGCCATTGCCTCCAACTCCACCCTGGTCATGCAGCACTGTGCTAAATCCAAGACGCATCGGTCCCCATATGGCCACTCCACATCGGCACCTCGGGCCAGTCGTCCAGTCCTATCCAGGTCCCGAACACCACAGGCCGCTGTCGCATCATCCTCTCAAGAGACTGTGTTCCAGGAATCCCCCATACCACCAGGTATCACCTTAAACAGTCCACTACTCCAACAACAGGTCTCAACAATTTCCGACACCCAACCTTCTCATCCCATTCAACGCATAATCTATTCTTGGTTAATGTCTTCCTCTTCCAGTGCATTTGCAGATCTCAGTACATACAGTGTGTGGCAGTACGACGTGCCCGGTTTCATTCCAGATTTTCCAGGGGTCTCCTACTGAACAGATACCTCCATCAGGCAATTGCCTTGTGCAGCATGTCAACAGTTGGCTAAAGAAGGCACTGGGATTCCGGGCCCTCCCTGAATATGTGCTACGTTCATCTCTTTTTTTCTATATACTTTCTTCGGGCTTAGGAGCCGGCACCATACTGCTGTTATCCAACTTGTACTTCCATAGCAATAGCCCCGTTCTGGGAGTCATCAGGACCACCCGACTTAAAATTTGAACTTTCCATCGACTGGGACTACACCCTGCCGCCGCCACCACATTGAATTTCTTTCACCCAGCCTTGTTTCCAACAGTTCCACCTCCCACACTGCAAGAAGAAATAGTATTGTCCAAATAATGACACTGCGGTCCCGGCTCCTCAGGACTTGACAGGCTAGTGCTACTGTTCTTTCTTCGCTATATGTGCATTTAACTTTTCGTTAAACAACTTCTCAACTGATGTGCGGCAACATTTTTCTACCTACATCTACCGCTACCGCCGACTGTTACCTAATTGGCTCGGCTATAGTCACCGTATCGCTTGACTAAATGTTCGCCAGTTGTTTTGTCCACAAATCATGACCTTGCTGCGACCAGCGAGACATTCTCTACACAAGCGCCCACTGGTCCCACGACCCGCGACCGCCGCTAGTACTGCCTTGACGTTGACGGTCAGCCTTCGATGCCCTGCACCCGTTCCATGGTCCTCCGGAAGACAAGACACCATGGACATTGCCAGCGCTTCCCCACATCTTCAAGGTAATGTGAGCTACCCTAACCTTTTAGCTATATTAACCTCCGGCCCTGAGCACGTAGAGCGTCCATTTTTGTCTGCAACCTAGTTATCCGAACAGTGAGAGGAAGAACGACTCAACTGACACTGAATAAAATGAGCTAGGGATCTCCCAACAGTCACGGTCGCCGCCAGCACCACCCAGTGCCCTCTCAGGGCGTTCGGAGCAGAGGTTGCCTCATCCGTCATTATTTAATGGGCGCATCAGTTAGCTGCTGACAGCATGGGCCATATCTCCATTCACACAGTCGTAACGGGTGACCTCCCGACGCCCACCTAGGGGCGTCCAACACGAGATTGGCCCTGCCGTCACTTATCTGACCAGGTGCATCAGTCGGCTACCACCAGTGTGAGCCACACGGCACCGCACATGCCCACAACACTCATACCTTCAGTTTAGAGGGTCAGTTGATTCTGTGCAGTCAGCTCGTAGCTTGGGTAACCATTTACGTGGACCCACTGCCATCGGTGACAAGGTCTGCTTAATGCATAAAAGGCAGGTAATGCATATTTTCATCGGCATGTAGAAACATCAAAATAGCTGGTCCACCTGGTTGATTTTTGACGAAAACATACATTACTTTTACCCACCCGGCCTCCCCTGTGAGTTACCATGGTTACGACTGAGAGAAAGCAAGATGAAGCATGGTCTAGATCAGACGCTTTTATAGGGGGCCTGTGCCGTGCGTGCGCAGAAGATGACTGGCAGGGAAGCCAATAAGTTTCGCTAAGGTTTGAGCACACTCAAGGAGGGAAATGCATAAGTCAGGTAATGCTTAATTTTCGTGTAGGCAATAGAAACAAAAATCAACCAGGTGGACCTGGTATTTTGATGTTTTTCTTATCCTAAAATACTTAACCGTAGTGTCAATCCACCCACCGTCCCCACTCTCGCTAAACAGAAAATTTCTGCAAACTATGTGGGGATGACGGGCACTGCATGCTGGGAGAGAGCATCCATGCCACCTGATAGTGAGCTGTGGAAGCTTCTTAAAGTGAAATTTAAGGTCTTTGAGCATTTATATAAATGATATTAGCTAGTAACTAAAGGTAAGTATTGTAGGATAAGTAAAAACTAATTTTATCTTTAAAATTAACGTTTTTTTCCCCCGTTCTTAATGTTTTCAGAACACGAGCCTTTCTGGTAGTGGAATGTTAAGCTCCTCTTCACTGGATACGACTGATAACATGTCTTGTAGCCGTTACACCGGGCCGATATATACCGTAAGTGTGTTGATTATTCATTTCTCAGCAACGAAAGTTATGAGGGAAACAAATCTGTACTGGATGATAAAATGGGGTTCGTTGCACAGTTATTGGAATTATCAGTAAAAAACTTCATACTGAAAAATAATTGAATACATTAGTATATAAGTAGTTTTTCCTCGTTTATATTGGGTAACTTTTAGTTTATATAATCTTGTCAAAACAGAGTCAAACTATTTATTATATTGAACAATGTCTTTGACTTTGAAATTGTGCATGGCGATTTAATGAATTTACAATGCCTACCTGCTTTCGACAAAGTAAACTCCATAATGTTTTCAAAATATTTATTATTTGCCATGGAAAAATTCACGTAAGCATGGACTACACTGGATCAATTATCTAGAAATGCACTAGTGCTTCCCCCATCAAGTTCGGATTGTTGGCTTTCCATGGCGTCTGATTGTTGTAAATCAATATGTTACCAGTGTTTGGGCGAAGGCTAGCTTACTGCTTCTCTTATCTCAGACATTTTTCGGTATTGAATGCTAAATATTAATGCGACAGAAAGCTTTGGAAATTGTGTAGGTCGACGAAGTTTACAGAGTAGACAACAGAAAGCCCTATTTCAGAGCTGTGCATAAAATATTTCAGTACGGAAACGGTAGCTCAACATCGTTGTTTTCGTGCTAACTACTACTTAATATTACTAGCTAATTCCACTCAGCTAAAATAATTTATGCGAAATTTGACATTCAGTTCATGTTTGACTCCAATAGGTGCCTTTCATGGTTTGACATTTAAGGTTTTAATTCCAAAGATTTTGACATTTAGGGAGGTTTGAATTCCAAAGATGGTAATCATTTGTAATGCTATTTTTGTGAATGTTGGGAACAAGCCATCCGTTACCAAAATAATTGTCCTCCTTGGCCGAGTAACAATGCAGCCTCAGTTAACTTATTGTTTCCGTTTCACAAGTAAATCAAATTATATAATAAAAGTTTTCCGCTCGCTAAAAACCCTTTTGGGTTTTCCGCTTAGATATCTCCAGCTAAATTGTTAGCTCTTACCGTCGTGGGGCTGATAACAGTTTGGGTTCGTGCTCTCTAACAGTAAAAACAAAACAAACAAAAGACAAAACTTAACGGAAATAAATAAATAATACTTGTTTCTGTATTACAATCAAATATAATACGACGTTCACTTTATTGGAAATATAATTATCAGCGACCATTAATTATACCAAAGTTAACCCATAACCGCCTGAAAAAACTTTCACTCTTTTTTTTAAAGTACCATGGTACTTGGGTCGGTTCTCAGATTCGAACCGGCATCCTCTTGGTTTGGAGCCGACGACGCTGACCACTGGGCTGTGATTGCCCGCTTTGCTCGGGGTCCCCAGGGCTCCACAAAGCTCGCGCTGGGACTTAGTTTTTCGCTGTTATACGTTGCAGGCGTACGTTCGTATCTAGGCGGCTACAGGTTAAGATTTTCTTTTGGCTGTTCAAGAAACGATTGAGACTTTTATTTTCATAAGGAGCTCACAATCGATACTTTCACTAAAACAAACCCATAAAACAACCAAAAGTGGTAATATCACACAAAAACCCCAGAAGGGTAAGGGAACCTATCAAGTTTTTGCCATAGAAAGTAGTGATATCAGAGCCAAAATGGCTGCCACCAAGTTTTCAGTCCCAACCCTGATCAATCTCGGTGATTGTCAGTTAAGCTAGAGTTATCATGGTTCGGACCACAAACTGGGTGGCAGTCATTGTGGCTCTTACATCACTACTTTCTATAGCGAAAACTTAATTGGTCCTTATGGGTTTTTGTATGATTAATTTTACTGCGTACTCGTGAAAAGTCCAGCATTCTATCCTAATGATGTTAAGAAGTCAAAGAAATTGTCATGAAAAAGGAACTACCAATTTCTTGGGTTACCATAACACCAAGAAATTTAAATCTAGATCAATTACTGTTTAATTGCAGATTTTTTGGATACAGTGGAATCGTGGAAACTCAGCTTTTCTACCTATTTACTGCGTGACACTACGATTTTGAGTAAACTTGCTGGCACCGCATTTTTTACTGCTAGTAGTTGCTCCAAATACTGGGCAGGTAGTACTGTAAAGTATTTACAGTAAAAATACTGTGTATCACAAACCCTGATTTCACAAACTTAATTTTAGTGTTTTGGAATTTGAAACCGTGTCAGCTTTGCT
>JAHWFP010241964.1:0-24481 GCA_023313725.1 Lithobius niger
AGTACCGGCCGGTACTCAGCTCCGGTACCGGCTCCGGTCGATCCCTACAGGCTACCTATAGCCTCTCTGTACGGAAAAAGTTTACTGCTTGATTGATCTTCATTTTCCTCGTTGCAGTTCTTCTTATATTTTACTCCAGGATCTAAGGGTGTTGATGTCGGCTTTGCAGCTGTCATCCCGTAGGCTTCTAGGATTTCTTCGGCGTAAGCAGTTTGACTCAAGTAGATAGATCCATCTGGCTGACGTTCAATCTTCATTGAGAGTATTTCTTGGGCTTCTCCGACTTTGGCTTCTCCAAGATATCTCACTTTGAATCTACTTAGGAGTTTCTGCTTGAATGCTTTAAGGACTTCTTTGTTTCGTATAGGTATGAAATTGTCGTCAACTTAAATGCCAACAATCAGTCCTTGATCCATGTTAAAATAGACGCATGGATCGGCTATGGATTCTTCCAGTCCGATTTCTTTTAGGAATTTGTCTATACAGGCGTTCCACTCTCGGCCGGATTGGTGGAGCCCGTACATGCTCTTCTTAAGTTTGCATACATGGTCTTCTTTACCAATTTCTACGAAAGGATGCGGCTGTTCCATGTAGGTTTCTTCGTTGAGGGTGCCGTTAAGGTAGGCTGCGGTTATGTCCATTTGGCGTATTTCCCAACCAAGTTCTACTGCAGTTGCAATTAAGGTTCTCACCGTTTTGAGATTGATTACCGGCGAAAAGGTTTCTCGGTAGTCAATACCTTCAACTTGCATGAATCCACGGGCGACGAGTCTCTCTCTGTAGCATTCAAATTCTCCGTCTTGGTTGTATTTCTTCTTAAATACCCATTTGGATGTAATAACCATTCTTCCTTTTGGTCTTGGTACTAATTCCCATGTTTGATTGCCTTGGAGGTTGTTCAGCTCCTCTTCCATAGCTTTCTTCCACTCCTGAGATTCTGACCCCTTTAGAGCTTCTTCTAAAGTTCTTGGCTAATCTCGTCCTGCTGGAGGTGCAACGGCTTGTCTCAGTGACCTGTGAACTATTGCCTCGCCTTCCTCAAGTGGTAGGGTGGTACGATCCAAGTCGTATCTTTCCTCGTCAATTTCTAGAAAATTTTCTTCAGCAGTTGGTATTTGTGCTGGTGGTTCGTCTATCAGCTCCCTCTGCCGAATTTGCTCATCTTCATTTGCAGTTTGGGTTAGTGCGGGTGCCTCGTCTGGCATCTACCCCTGCTGTGATGGTTCTTCCTCATCACTTGCTTCAGTTTCGGTTTCATCGGCTTCGGGCGTACAGGTGAACAGCTCCAAGTCGGCTTTCTTGGTGACAGGTTCATTTGTGGACTTTTCACGAAATGGGAAGACGTCTTCTTTAAATTTCACATCTTGGCTTACAAGGATCTTATATTTGTTAGAGTCCTACAATTTGTAGCACTTTACTCCTTCTGGGTAGCCTATGAAAACGGTCTTGATGGATCTTGGGTCCAGCTTGTGGCGTGGTAGGTGTCTTCTGACGACTGCCCATGCCCTGCAGCCAAATACTCGTAAGTGGCTTACATCTTCATCCTCCTGCTTCCATAAAGTGTTGAGGGACTTTGGTCGTCTAAAGCTCTGGATGGACAAAAGTTCCTGATACGGCATGCGGTGTGAGCTGCTTCTGCAATTTTGACTGAATTAACAGACATCTCGTCATGTCACTAATGTCCTATTGAATCTTTTTTAGCGGTGCCATTTTGCTCAGGGTTTCCTGGTACGGTAAGTTGACGTGTTGTACCGTGCTCCTTGAAGTAGGTATCGAAAGCTTTGCTCCTATACTCGCCGCCTCCATTGTCAGATTGTAGTGTCTTGATTTTAACTTCATGAATATTTTCAACTTCTAGGCGATATTCGTGAACTTTCTCAAGTACTTCATCTTTAGTCTTGATAGTGTAGACTTTGGCATACCTCTTATAGTCGTCTATAAATAAAACGAGCTAGTTTGCTCCTCCTTTTGATGTTGGGCTAATTTTTCCCATGATCTCTAGAACTTGCTTTGTTCTTTTCTTCTTAGTTTAGAAGAAACCGTACTTGTAGTTTTAAAAACTCTTTACTGCACGTCTCGCAGGGGTGATCATCGTCGTCTTTGTCTTCTAACTTAATTCCTACTAGAATTCATTTGTCTTCTTCACGTTTTTCACTGCTGCTTTGTGAAGCTGCCCCAATCTTTGGTGTCATAGCTCGTCAGCTGTAATCTTCACAACACATGCAGTTTCCTTAGCCTCGTCTATACGGTAAAGTCTGTTTTCTCGTTGAGCTGTGAGGATGATCGACCCGTCATGATCAAACACTGTTGCTTTTCCATCATGGAAAAAGAGTTGGTAGCCTAACTCTTCGATTCTACCGACTGACACGTTCCCGTCTAGCTCAGGGACACACAGTACATTTGCTAAGGTAAGTCTACAATCTCCATGTTTGTCAGCTAAGTGTATCACAACGTCCCGGGCTCCTTCAACTTTCATGGTTTCCTTGTTGGCTACTTCCACACTTGATTTCCTTTCCACTAAGTTGGCGAGCTTCTCTCTGCAGGAAGTTGTATGTTCCGTCGCTGCGCTGTCGAGATACCATGTGTTTTCGTCTGGGGTTGTTGTTTTAGCTGCTCGGAAAGCCTTATCTTTTGCAAGAATTTTCTTCGATTTTGCTTTTTCTGTGGTTTTCGGCTTCTGATCTTCTTCTTCCTCATCTTGGGAGTTGGATGGGCACCATTTCGCTATGTGACCCATTTTGCCACAGCAAAAGCACTTAGCGGGACGTTCTCCGTTAGTGGGGTTCTTCTCACTAGGTCTCACTAGGTCCTTCTTTTTATTTTGGTTTGAACTCGTCTTATTTTTAGTTGTAAGGGCTATTACTTCTTTTTCTTCAATTTCGGGTTCTACTGCCCTGGCTTTTCTCTTCTCCTCTAACAATAATTTTCCTTTAACGATCTTGGTGGTTAGCGTCTCCTCCTGATGTTCCAAGCTTAATATTAGCGGATCGTAGCCTTTTGGCAAACCCATCAACATGACTAACGAAATTTCCCTGTCTGTGAAGCCATAGCCACACGCTGACAATTTGCGGTGAATATCCATGATATTACTCAAATATTCTGTAATTTTTTTGTTATTTTTCATGTTGACATTGAAAAAGTCTCTTATTAACTGGATAATGTGCAATAGGCCATATTTTGAATTTATTTCTTCAAGATTCTCCCATGCTTCTTTGGCTTGAATGCATTCCCCGATGTCATCAGGTAATTATCTTCAACCACAACGAATAAGAAAGTTAGCGCCTTCTCGTTCTTCTTTCTTTCGTCACTTGTCATGGCTGCACTGAAACCCGGATCGATAGCGTCCCATCGATCACAAGGGTACAAGGGCTGCTCTCGCTCGAATTTTCCATGCACGATAATTATCCGCATTGAGTTTAGGGATCTTAAATTCATCTAATGACATTGCCATTATCGATCTTCGTTAATTTTAACAGTTCTCGTTAAGTAATTCGGCTGTACTAACGATGTCTGCTAACTTCGTCTTAGGCGTTGCTTGCTATTGTAGCGGCGGACGCTACGACGAGCTAGGTAGCGGCGGACGCTACGACGAGCTAGGTGCTTGTAATGTCTCCGCACTCATGGTTGACATCCAGCTTGTAGATATGACTGAATAATTACTTTCTGACTATTATGGCATATAACAGCACAGTTGGGCCTCAATCCCGGAGGGAGTGAAGATACTTTCCTATTTTAAGAATGAATAGATCTAACCAGTAACTGTATACCTGGTCTTTAAGGCTGCCACCACCGCTGGGTAAGTTTAAAAGCTAAGGGGGTTTAGAATAAAATGGGCTACATGTTATTTAAAAGCAAGCAATTAACCTACACTATAGAAACCGTACTTGTAGTTTTAAAAACTCTTGGTTTTAATAAAAATAACAACAAATGAAAATGGCACTTTACATTTTGGTCACTAGTTACAAAGAAAGCTTTAAATTAAAGCAAGAAGGCTTTCATGGAAAGCAAACGAATTGTAATGGCTGGCCGTCGAAAAACACTTCGTTTCGCAAACGAACAATTTTTTTTCCTCTCTGAGCGCCCAAATGCCTCGATTGTGTAAATTTCGCCGTTTTCTTAATAATGGACAGAATCGGTCAAATGTAAGAACCATACTTACAGCAGTTTTGTATAAGTTTTATGAGCGTAGGGAACGCTAAATAGGACAGCTTGGGAGGCGAGTGCATGCAACGAAAACGCCATAGCCAAGAACCAGAGTGTGAACTAAGACACATTTTGGATTAACACTTCAGTTGTTTTTAGTTTATAGTTTTTAAAGCAGATTTCGGAAATATAAATGTAATAAAATTAACAAGTTTAAAATCCATTAAAAAGTAAATTAATTAACCAATGACAATTACGAGCGATGCACTCATGAATATGTTAAGGCTCGTTAGCCAATCAAGTGCAGTCAAGCGAACGCAAAAGCTTTGACGTCACAACGGGATTCCCCTTCGCTCTGGATAGAGATCGAGTAACGCGACAGAAAAGAGAGAGAGAGGCTCCTGCCGCGATGAACAGCACTTGAAAAGTTCCTGCGCAAATTCTCGATGGTAGAACGTACAGAAAGGATGCGGAAAACAAGTTAGGAGATGGGCGAATGAGACGGAGAACCGGGGCAAAGGCACGGCATACGACAACCTCATAATTTGTGAGTATGAAAAAGGCATGGATATAAATTAGCTTGATAACAGTTTCGGAATAGAAATGATGTGACCAAATTTAATGAACTTGATCTTAAATATCGGAAATTGAATTGAATAATCTTTAAAGGTTCTTAGCTAGTATCTTTAGCTTACATCACTTAGTTAAGGATAAGAGTGTTAATGTGAAACAAGAACACATGTAATAAAAATTAAACAAACCATCAAGATTGTTGAAGATGGAAGGACCGTTGTTAATAATCACTCTATGGTAAAGAATTTAAGGTAATGTGCAAAAAATGTCAAAGAACGAGTTGTTGATTTAAAACCAATGAATTGAGAAGGATGTTGATGAACACACCAAGTGTTTTGTGTATAATTACCTATGTTCTTTTTTTAATGTAAATAAATGTTAATTGTTTTTTTTTGTTTCTTATCCGAGTCACATCACTTTCGAAACATGTACGGCCTGTTGACAAATTGCTTAAGTTTTCATTTAGCAGAATTAAACTAAAATGGTAAGACCTATAAATTAGGCGATCGTAAAGTGCGTCCTTTGGACTTGGTTGGATATTTCCTGACAAATTTATAAAGAATGATACAAAGAATTAACCCGACAATTATAAGTAAGTAAATGAAATGGATCACGTTAAGTTTTAAGAATAAGATAAAATACTGAACGCAATTTTAAGTGCTAAACCGCTCGAGCACAACAAAATCCAACAAAGCACCCGAAAGGGACAACTTTATAACTGGTGTCAGAAGTGGGATGTTCAAAAATTTAAAATAGAAGTTTACGAAAAATTTTTCGCCCGAATTGGAAAATTCAATCCAGAAGTTTCACCATAGTCATTTGAAAATCTAACGAAACCAACCCCAGCGCTCCTTCATCATGGCCGCCATTATTGAAGACTGTAACGGCGGATGCTACGACGGAGTAGGTGCTTGTAACATCGCCGGTCGCATGGTGTAACTGGATCAGTCTTATTATCACTCTGAGTTCACTTTTAGTACTTTTTAGTTAAAACAGCACAACTGCTACAGTCCCGGTGTAGAGAATGAAGCTACTATGTCCTAATAATGTAGGCTAACTAGTAATAATAAGCAGTAACGCTGCCACCAAGTTGGGAAAAGGCTAGCTAAATTAAATTTGAAGAGAATTATCTTAAATTCCTAACTTCCAGCAATCAATGAACCAACGGGCGTTTAAAACTCTTGGTTTTTATTTTTAAACAAACATGTTAAAAAGATCGCACTTTACATTTGGTTTACCAATGAACAACTTAGTTTTAGATTAAAACTGTTACTTGAATTTACATTAAAATTCGCATACAAGAACTTGGGTTGAGTTCACAAACAATTTCAAATAGAAACAGTGATTTTAGGCAACGGGGATTTCGCAAAAGAGCCCTCTAAATTACGAACAGTCTCGACTGTGTAGTAATAGTAGACCTTAACCTACAGTTGTGTTTCGAGTGGTACTCCCACTAAATCAAACCGTACCCATCAGAATATCACGTTAGAAAAGGGATGTACACTCCATGAAGTACTGTGCTTCTGCAAATCTAACTGATCCGACGGCCTTTGTTTACATTATGTTAGAATAATGAAAACAGTGAAATGAAAGCTGGTTTTTAGGAAGGGACCATGAACCCTTATGTTATGGTCGTTAACGTCCGAAAATGCCATTTGGCTTAACGCACCATAAGTTACATTCAAAGCTACAATGTTTAGGTTAAACTATAAATTTTGACGTGTAAGTCCAAAAAATAAACTTTTAATTTAAGCTAAGTTTCATACGAACCAACTACCTTTCCCAGGTATGGCAACAATCGGGCCGCGGCATCTCTACTCCCGACCAGCGTAGCTACCTCTAGCTTTGAGATTCCTGAGCTGTGCTGACGAAATTCTCCTGGGTCTAGGTTTATATGCCTTCTGCCTGGCCGGCAGATAGAGGGAAGGCGCAGACCTGTAGGAGAGCGACGGAGGGGAACTCTTGGAGGAGGAAAGACCAAAACGGGGCCAGGCTGTCACTACCGGAAGTGGGCATGACGGCGCGGACGGGTAGGGTAGCTGAGCGCTCTGAGTGGAGGGGAAATTAAATGCAGTGTTTTGGTTGGACGGGAATTGGTGAGGCAGCATTGACAAAGGGAATTACTGACTTGGGAGCGTTAGAGGCCTGGCTTGGAAGTGCAAGTGAGTTTTAAACTCATAACAACGTGAATTTAGGCCTATAGAAATACAACTATGATATTACGTATTGCAA
This sequence comes from Lithobius niger, assembly GCA_023313725.1. Taxonomy (NCBI): domain Eukaryota; kingdom Metazoa; phylum Arthropoda; class Chilopoda; order Lithobiomorpha; family Lithobiidae; genus Lithobius; species Lithobius niger. The sequence goes on from JAHWFP010241964.1 coordinate 6,949, forward strand.
CTATTGAAGGAGGGGGGGGGGGAACGAAGTGTATTGCTCCAAATAAACATTTGACTTTGGGAAACAGACTGATATCAACAAGGCATGTTTTTAATTGTAGGAAGCTAGTTTGTTTACGTTTTTAGAGGTAGGCTACGGTCGGAGTTTGGATGGAGATGCTATAAAAAAAAGACATAAAAAATTACACACTGGGTCCGTAAAAATAAACAAACATAAAAGGTTGAGCTCCGGTAGGGTTCATGGCAAAGTGCTTTTAGTGCAAAAATCAAAAGATTAAATATACCAGCTTAGTTTTAAATATGCTATAACGCATTTAGGTTAGATTTTTGTTGTTTGCAGAAGCAGACAAGTGATTTTAACGTCGGACATATTTCATAGTTAAAGTAAGTCGTTACCTGTTTTAAGAATAAAAAATATCGTGGGTTTTACATGTATGTGAGGTTAAGTACCATCGCAGTGGAAGCCCCTCCTAAAACACAACTAAGCTAGTGTTTGTGACTTTATGCCTGAAAGAATAAAATACAATATTTACAATTTTGGCGATTTTGAAGTGAGATCGTCAAAAACGTTGTTCTTCTGGAATTGAAGAGTTCTGCCCTCAGGTTTTTGGCTCGGCGGTGTTGAGGTGTCCTCACCACGAATGTCTAATACAAGACCATGTTTACACGCCCCCACACGGAGGACTTTATTCGGGGCTCCTGTTGAACTCCAAATAAATGCTACAACAGAAAGGTCAGTGCACACAAGATATGCCACAGAACAAGACTGCCAAGCCATGTAAATAAATTGCATAAATTAATGCACCAAGGAATACACCTTCTGAGGAATACACCTCCCGTGAAATACATCACCACAAGTTATAAAAATACACTGTATACAAAAAATAAAAATTGCCATTTTATATTTTTGGGGGACTGACGTTTTTGTGGCTCAAGAAATTTTTGTAAATAAAAATTACATAGTTAAAGGGGCACTAATTGCAAAAATTAACCATGTGCTGTCTGTGCTGCTTGTTGCAGGAAATTCGTACAGGCCACAAATAAAATTGGAGCAAAAGACAGTTTATATGAATAAAAACGCTGTTTTTGGATTATATAAAGTTACAGTTTCTGGGTTTTTGTAGCTGTTAATTCAAATGAGATAATCGCAACATTTAATGCTTTAACCAGTCAGCCAGAAAGTTATTTTTTGCACAGAAAGTTATTTTTTTTATCTGGGAAAACCTCGAAAAAAGACCCCTGGGTGCACTCCTCAGGACCTAGCTTGCGTTAAGGATCGGAATAGAGGGTACTATAAGCGCACGCACAACTATCAGCTCTATTTAAAGTTAACAGACTACCACTGGAGTGGTTTAAGGTTACCAAACAACTTGTTTTACATAAAATGTTTTACAGTGAAGAGTTTTTAGATACAACCCTTAAAAATAAACATAAAATACAATGCTGGGAGGTTTTATGGATAAATACGCAACAACCTTTTAACGACAGAGTTGACCTTATGCCCTCAGAGGTGAGACAGACAGTTTTTTAAGAAAACCGTTTCGTTTAAGACTTAAAGAAGGGCCAACCGGGAACAAGTTGCAACCCCCGTAGAATATTCCTAATGAATATTTAATTAGTGTCGTTACAATCTTTGTCAATATTCTCCCATAGAGGGAGACGGTGATAGTGACAAAAAGAGCAAAACATAGGCACTTAAAATTTAGGTGTAAAGTCCAAAACGGGAAATAGCTGAAAGTTCTTTTTGGTGTGGTTGCACTTTCAATATACCACTTAACAAAATTTAAAGATAACAATTAATTTCCAGACAATTTGTTCTGAAAATGACGTGTTTTAACAATCAAATGTTTAAACAAAATACCTGCTGAGACTATCAGCATTCATAACACAACTATCCAGGTTTGTTCAACGAAGCAGTTTAAAGTTTGCAGACTTTGAAGCAATAAACACGATTTTAGTGTTTAGGTTAGGTGTTCATAGATGTAGCCACCTTTGTAGCGGTGTACAATTACTATTTAAAAGAAACTCGCGCGGGATTTTACTTTTAATTGCAAAAACTCTAATTTAGAGAAAAGAAACTACCTTAGGTTAGGTTTTATAACTTCCGTTTCACTGGGAACATCTATCCAGTACTAGAGCCATAATAATGCATATATTTCCACCCTAGACTGACATAGAATTCACACTAAAACATTGGTCCATTTTTTTAAACATGAACTGGGGGAAAAAAACTATGCACGTATTAATTGATCAGTTTGGAGACCTATTCAGAGGTTTTACTTACTCCCTACTGGAAAATTTACATTTTAACTTTCGGTTAGGTTAGCATTACAACCTTCGTTTCAACTAAAAAACAATTATTTAGTTTAAAGAGTCATAATTGTGGTGATCAAGCACAAAAATTTCACCTTTTTATCCAAGATAAAAGTTTAACAACAAAACGTCGGGTCCTAATGTAAAAAAGGATCAGAAAAAAACTGCATTTAAGTTTTCACTAACTGGCATACAGATTTAATTTTATTTAAAATCAGTCTAGCTGTCTTTACTAACTTTTAGGTTAGGGTACGATTTACTTTGTGACACAAGCCAACTTGAGAAGCTGGTTTCGTTTGTTTTTGGCCAACTGGACATGAACACACTGCGGCTCACATCATTATCGGACAATCTGCGTTTCAGATTACCTTTTGGAAGTGTGTTGGCCTCATGGCGACGCTGTAGCCAATCGAGGATCGTTGGGGCGTGGACAGTTTCCACTTGTTGCTGTGGTACTTGTCGCTGGCCAGAGGAACTTTTAATGAGATCCCTCCCATCGAAAACTTTTGCACTTCGTGATTGACTGATGATTGGTTGCCGCTGGTTAGGCGTCTGAGAGTCTGGCGACGCTTGGGACTCGACCACTCCCGTGGGGCTGGGCGGGGTTTGTTAACATGAGCGCTTTTTTGATTGAGGCGCTCGGGGAGCTGACACATTCGCAGCGTTGGGGCAAACTCTCGAGGCTAGTTTACAGTAGGTTTGCGGCGTTTGATTTAACAAATCAATCCCTGGTATTCCCAAAACCACATCGAAAATAGGCCTAGATGCTTTCGAAATGCAAGCTACTGTTTTTAACGTGGCTCCATTCGTTAATTTTACACATAGGTTTACCTGTTGTAACTCCACGATGTCGTTACTTAAGATAGTTTGGCATCTGCTTTTTTGCTTCAACCGTGGCCAGCCGTTGGCAAGTTTAGCGCTGACGATCGATACTGAGCTCCCGGAATCGTACAAAACTTTCATGTTACGTTTTCCTGCGCTAGCATCTATAGTGCTGGACTTTAAAATAGTTTGGGCATCTTTCCCCACGAGAAGGCATGCATTAGTGGATGCCGAAGCTTTGTTAAGTTCGGGGCAACGATTGCGGAGGTGCGAGGCCGAGCCGCATTTGTAACACGTTCGAACATTGTTAGATTTGACACTGTCGGTTTTATCAGCATTAGCATCAGAGCTAGTTACGCTGTCACTGCTATTATTAGTCCCAACCGGGTTAGCTAATACGTTTCGAGTTTGTTTGTTTTGTTTAGACAACTGAGCACTAGCGGGTGCCTTCCCTGTTTTAAGGGCCATGTCGGCAGAAATTTGTTTATTTCTGGTTGTAAACTCGTCCCAGAGTTTGGCTGCTTCTTGTAACTTCCCAGATCTAATCTGGTCCGGCAACCACTTGCACAGTACAATAGGACACGATATGGTGAATTGTTCAAGTAGAATTAAATTAGCCAACTTGTCGTAGCTGTTATTTACTTTAGCTAACAATACCCATCTGGAAAATAGGGTTTCTAACTCAAACGCGTGTTCATGGAACAATTATTCGGGTTCACATTCAAGAAAACGAAACTGGGCTTGAACCGACTCTTTATTTTGAACAAACCTTTCTAGTAACTTATTTTTAACTAGCTCATAGTCGTGCATTTCTAAAACTGACATTTGATCACACACTTTAATCAAAATTTCTCCTAAGAGAGGTTGGAGTCCGACGACCCATTCAGTTTTGTCGACACGTTGGGTTTCCATAGTCTTTTCAAAAATCTTTAAAAAGCTATTGATTTCCGATTTGGAAGTCCACTTATTTACAAGTCTGCCAGCGTCAGCAATTTTACCCGGTTTACTTACCGAGACACTGGGAGTAGGAGTTGTTGTACCACTACTGTGGCTAGAATTACTATTAAGATTAGCAGCCGTTAGCCTTGCTAGTTCGATCTGCTTATCCAACTTTAATAATTCGTGAGCACTAGCGCGTTCGCTAATTTGTGCTTCCTGTTCCTTTAACTGAACATCTCTAACCCTGATCTGGGCCTCTTGGTCCCTTAGGGCTAATTCGTGAGCCATGCGGTCCGCATTAGCTGCATCTTGAGCTCGGCGTTTATCAACATCCGCCATTTCTAAAGCTCTTAACCTTAGTTCTTCCGCTTTAAGTGAAAGCTCTTGCTCTTTTGCTGCCAACTCCTTTTTTTGTAGGATGGTAGCCTCTCTTTTTACTATAGCTGGAGCTAATTCGTCAGAGAGATCGTCTACGGAAATTTTTTCTTCCTCAACAGAATTTTTCAAAATAGTCACGGATTCGTGTCTAGTTTCAGTTACGGTAAGGCCTAATTTTAAACAGGCCTTTTTAAGGTCTTTGTACTGAATGTCTTTAACGACATCTTCAAAATCATCCATGTTGGACATTTTAACTTTAAGCTTCAAAATAAAACTCTTATAAATGAAACTTCACCATTAAAATGCAGCCGCAAATTAATTTACTTTAAATTGAGCAGAGCGAGTTACTAAAAATACTTCTCTCCTAACTCCCGTAGGTTTTAGCAAGAAATACACTTATTTTAGACCCCTAGCACTCAGGTGTATAAACAATTAAAATACCTAAAAGGCTCCTAACTATAACACTCGGCTTGGCGGCCTTAAGCATATCCTATGCACACTTACCCCAGACACAATCACTGTGCGGTCAGTCAAGTCCGATCCAAACTTCCCACCTGACGAATGAATAGGCTTGCCCACTTCTACGGTTGAACGTCTCTAGTTGAGGACTACTTCACTGGAACGATGGATGGCGTTGTCCAAGGGGCTACTGGATTGCTGCTACGTAGCCTCCTCTCCGGTCATCGGCGGAGTCCTCCTCACCACGGTCGGTCCACGGCTTGTTGATTTCCAAGTCAGGGTGGGGACTGCTATCCTTGCTTCCTGGCTCCAGAACTGGATTTGTTGCTTTGTTGCTGGAGCTGATAATTTGCACTGTTGTTGTTGTCAGAGCGGAAATCGGGTTTTGCATTGATTTATAACTGCAATGCGGACATCTACTTCTTGTGACTATAGTGTCGGAGTCACGGACATCTTGGTTGAAGAATTGTTCAACACAAATGGCATAGTAGCATGGCAGGGGAGAAACGCTTGTAGGAACAGCACCTGTTCATCCCACCGCTGCCACCATTTGTAACGGCGGATGCTACGACGGAGTAACATCGCCGGTCGCATGGTGTAACTGGATCAGTCTTATTATCACTCTGAGTTCACTTTTAGTACTTTTTAGTTAAAACAGCACAACTGCTACAGTCCCGGTGTAGCAAATGGAGCTACTATGTCCTAATAATGTAGGCTAACTAGTAATAATAAGCAGTAACGCTGCCACCAAGGTGGGAAAAGGCTAGCTAAGTTAAATTTGAAGAGAATTGTCTTAAAATACTAACTTCTAGCAATCAACGAACTAATAAACCAACGGGCATTTAAAACTCCTGGTTTTTATTTTTAAACAAACATGTTAAAAAGATCGCACTTTACATTTGGTTTACCAATGAACAACTTAGTTTTAGATTAAAACCGTTACTTGAATTTACATTAAAATTCGCATACAAGAACTTGGGTTGAGTTCACAAACAATTTCAAACAGAAACAGTGATTTTAGGCAACAGGGATTTTGCGAAAGAGCCCTCTAAATTACGAACAGTCTCGACTGTGTAGTAATAGTAGACCTTAACCTGCAGTTATGTTTCGAGTGGTACTCCCACTAAATCAAACCGTACCCATCAGAATATCACGTTAGAAAAGGGATGTACACTCCATGAAGTACTGTGCTTCTGCAAATCTAACTGACCCGACAGCCTTTGTTTACATTATGTTAGAATAATGAAAACGATGAAATGAAAGCAGGTTTTTAGGAAGGGACCGTGAACCCTTATGTTATGGTCGTTAACGTCCGAAAATGCCGTTTGGCTTAACGCACCATAAGTTACGTTCAAAGCTACAAGGTTTAGGTTAAATTAAACTATAAATTTTGACGTGAAGTCCAAAAAATAAACTTTTAAGTTAAGCTAAGTTCCATACGAACCAACTACCTTTGCCCGGCATGGCAACAATCGGGCCGCGGCATCTCCACTCCCGACCGGCGTAGCTACCTCTAGCTTTGAGAATCCTGAGCTGTGCTGACGAAATTCTCCTGGGTCTGGGTTTATATGCCTTCTGCCTGGCCGGCAGGTAGAGGGAAGACGCAGGCCTGTAGGGGAGCGACGGAGGGGAACTCTTGGAGGAGGAGAGAAAGACCAAAACCGACCGGGCTGTCACTACCGGAAGTGGGCATGACGGCGCGGACGGGCAGGGTAGCTGAGCGCTCTGAGTGGTGGGGAAATTGAATGCAGTGTTTTGGTTGGACGGGAATTGGTGAGGCTGCATTGACAAAGGGAATTGCCGACTTGGGAGCGTTAGAGGCCTGGCTTGGAAGTGCAAGTGAGTTTTAAACTCATAACAACGTGAATTTAGCCCTATAAAAATACAACTACGATATTACGTATCGCAACTATTGAAGGAGGGGGGGGGGACGAAGTGTATTGCTCCAAATAAACATTTGACTTTGGGAAACAGACTGATATCAACAAGGCATGTTTTTAATTGTACGAAGCTAGTTTGTTTACGTTTTTAGAGGTAGGCTACGGTCCGAGTTTGGATGGAGATGCTATAAAAAATAGACATAAAAAATACACACTGGGTCCGTAAAAATAAACAAACATAAAAGGTTGAGCTCCGGTAGGGTTCATGGCAAAGTGCTTTTACTGCAAACAACAAAAGATTAAATATACCAGCTTAGTTTTAAATATGCTATAACGCATTTAGGTTAGATTTTGTTGTTTGCAGAAGCAGATAAGTGATTTTAACGTCGGACATATTTCATAGTTAAAGTAAGTCGTCACCTGTTTTAAGAATAAAAAATATCGTGGGTTTTACATGTATGTGAGGTTAAGTACCATCGCAGTGGAAGCCCGTCCTAAAACACAACTAAGCTAGCGTTTGTGACTTTATACCTGAAAGAATAAAATACAATATTTACAATTTTGGCGATTTTGAAGTGAGATCGTCAAAAACGTTGTTCTTCTGGAATTGAAGAGTTCTGCCCTCAGGTTTTTGGCTCTGCGGTGTTGAGGTGTCCTCACCACGAATGTCTAATACTAGACCACATTTACAAGACTTGTACTCATGTATTTTGATTTTATCTTTTCTATTTTAGGGCAAAAAGCCCAAAAACACTAGCTTAGTTGTAGTTTAGAAGGGGCTTCCTTTTATGGTACTTACCCTCACATACATGTACAGACAACCATTTGAAGTGTGATATTTTTTATAATGTTTGAATGATCGCAAGCCTTATGAAAAATTTCCACAGCGATCGACTTTGTCTTTTAACTTTAACGTTAAACGTTCCAAATGACTTAATGCGTTATAGCATTAAACTGAGCTAGATTATTTAACCATATTTATACTTTTATAATAATCTTTTACCCCCAAAAACGCTACCAGTAGTCCGAAGCAATTGGCATCGGCATTCTACCGGACACGAATTTTAGTGTATATATGTTTATTTTAGTTTTCCTCTAAACCCGACTGAGACCTTCCGAATGCTACTGCTAGCTTGTTCTACTATTAAAACCAAAAGATATTTATAAAAGATCTGTTCCAAAGCAATCCGAAAGTCAAACTGTGCATAAAATTTCGAATCCTCATTTTCCCCCCGCCAAAACTAGTTGTGGTGTATAACACTGCAGTTTTCAGTTAAAGCTTGTTAAATTTAATAGTAATGCTTTATGCATTACCCAAGCCAATGTACTAAGCTTTAACCAGAGCCTATTCACGTTGCAAACATGTAAATATTTATTCAATAGTCAATATTTCAAAGTAAAGGCCTATTTCCCGAAGTTCACTTGAGTAAAACTAAAATTGGCCTATCTTTGCATGTCCTTACTCCTTCAAACGCCCAGTCCCTTTGTCAAACCGACTTCTCCTCACACTTTCCATTGTTCTCCTGGCCCTCAGCCAATCAGACCCCGTAGCTCTCCTGCCCGTCCGCGCGAACTTCCGGTCCCTAGCATAAAAAGGCCTCCCGACCCTCAACCCACAGCAGAGCCCTGAGCCCTGCTCAGGTGAGCACAGCTCATAGATCTCTCAAGCTAGAAGGGTCACGCCAGTCGGGAGTGGAGACGTCACGTCCGTGGGATGCCATGCCGGGCAAAATGGCAATGGTTCGTGTGTTTGTAAGTTAGCTTTTGAAAATTTAATTTAGGACCCCCAAGTCTAAATTCCTAGTTTAAACTTTAACTTAAACTCTGTAGCTTAGAGGAAATTATGGTGGTGACGGCTTAAGCGGCATATTAGGTTCTCTCACCCCATAACGTCAGAGTGGTTCTCTTACTAAAAACGAAAACTTTTCTTATTTGTTTTAAATGTAACTTTAATCCAAATAACTGATGGTTTGATCTTTGTGTGGGATTCATTGGTTATTCACTCCAGACGTACTTTATAAGTAGCCGCAGCTTTTATAATTTGAAGAGTTGACTTCTAAACAGCAACTCTGGGAGATTTAAGGCTCTGTTTTATCACTTAGAAATAAAACTTTGAAATGGTTGATCTTTCATGCGTGTTTGAAACATACTGTTTGATAGACTATAACCAGCCTGAGCTGTTCAGTCTTGCGGACGACTCAAGTGAGCGTTCAGTATTACTTTTTCTATTCGAAAATTTAATTGATTGTATATTCAAAACACAAGTGTCGTTTTGTAGAATCGTGTGAATTACGAAATGTAAATTCAAACTTGTTGCTTTTAATTCGTTGATATTCAAAAGCTGTTCGTGCAAACTTAATGTAAAGTGTGCTTTTCATTCCCTTTTGTTAAAATAAAACCAGGAGTTTTAAACTTCAGTTCGTTTGCTATTTGATTACTTGCTTAGGTGTAAAATAAATATGTAGCCCATCTTTAATTTTAGCTCTTGATACAACAGTTAAATTCCATCATTGGTGGCAGTGAATACCATCAGTATTAAGGTTAGGCCCCTTTAAGTAGGACCCTACGCTCCATCCCCCATGCCGGGACTGTAGCCCATGCTGTGCTTATGCCGTAAAAGTCGATATAATCATCGCTACACCTTAAACTGAATCTCCATGTCAAACCAGGAAACCGGGGGCGTTACAAGCACCTCAGCCGTCGTAGCGTCCGCCGTTACAACTGGTGGCAGTGGTGAGATGAGCAGGTGCTGTTCCCGTTAAGCGTATCCCCCCTGCCCTACTGCAACCAAAAAACCTAGAAGGATGCAAGCCACTTCCAACTAGACGTCTGTGGTCCCGTCAATACGGCCAGGAAGTAGATGCCAGTGACAAAGCAAAAAAAGTCAAGAAGCAGATGTCGTACTAAAGCAAAAAATAGTACAAACACCGCCCAGCAGCTCCAACAACTGCCGGCGAGAGGAAGCAACAGCTGCCGCTTCCAATAGAGGCCCTCCTGCCGTGAGATGTCTCCCCGAACCCGATGCTGTAGGAGGAACCGTCCGTCAAAAGAACCAGGTGCTACGTTCAGCCAAGCAGTGGATTTTACGTGTGCCCACCAAGGTCCCAGTGGATTATACCGCCAGAGACGTTCCAATTCATAATTCAGTGCCGGACTTCCCATACTGTGGTGCTATTGAAAAGAGAGAGGCTATCATTTAAAAAAAAAAAGAATTAGCCATCAAGGAAAATGAACTTTTTCTGAAAGCAGAAGAATTAAAGTTTAGAGCCCTAGAGGTGGTGGATGCGGACAAACCCTTAAAGACCCTTAAAGACCCTTAACCCTTAAAGACAGGGAAGCCGCTCTTAAAGCCCAAGAAAACCCAAGAGGCCCAAATTAATGATCATGTTAGTGTAATGGAACTAGCCAAGTTAGATAAGCAGTTAGAACTAGCAAAGCAAAAAGCTGCAACATTAAGTCTTAACCCTGCTCCAAACGCAGCTAACGGGGCTCCCCCAGCTCCCCCAGATCCAGTTCATAAACAGGTAAAATTGCCGACGTAGTTCGTTTGGTAAATAGGTGGACGCCAAAAACTGAAATCAACAGTTTTCTTAAGAATTTTGAACGAACCATGACTAGCCAAAAGATTCCTAGAGATCAATGGGTCACGGGACTTCAACCCCTCGTTGGGGAAGTACTAATCAGATCAGCTATCTGACACAGAAATGCAGGACTATGAGTTAGTTAAAAATAAATTGCTTGCCCGTTTTGTCCAGACAAAAGAGTCAGTTCAAACTCAGTTTCGTTCTCTCGAGAAAGAAGTAGACCAGCAATTTCACGACTACGCGTTTGAATTAGAAACGTTGTTCACTCGTTGGTTAGCTTTAGGTAAGGTTAACCGGGACTATGACAAACTTGTCGACCTAATGCTTTTAGAGCAATTTTATAAATCTTGCCCTACCCAACTTAGAAAGTGGATCCCTGATCAAATTAAGTTAGGGACGTTGCCTGAAGCAGCCCAACTTTGTGACGAGTTCACAACCCGCAATAAACAAATTGCTACCGAAACTGCCGCCCGTGTAGTTAAAAATCAGCCAAGTCAGGCCGTTAAAGTTTCTTCTAAACAGAATAAACCCAACCAAAATCTATCAGCTAACCTAGCTGGGACTGATAGTAACGATGGCAATCACACTAGCTCAAATTCTAATGCTGCTAAAACTTCTAGTAACGAGAATGCAAAATCTAATGCTAGATCGTGTTTTGAATGCGGATCGTTTTCGCATCTACGTAATCAGTGCCCCGAACATAATAAAACAGGCCCCGAGCAAGCAAACGCATGTTTTCCAGTTGGGAAAAATGCTAGTGAAATTCTTAAGGCTAGTACGCTGACCGCGGTAACATAGGGAAAAATAAAATTAATATTTTATGCGACTCCGGAAGCTCAGTTTCGCTGGTTAGCGCTAGACTCGCAAGAAATTGGCTACGTTTAAAACGGAGGGTTCAATGTCAAACTGCCTTGTGTAGCCAAGTGTTTAAATTAGATTAGGTAAATCTAAGTCTAAAGTTAGATGATGGCACAGTGTTAAAAACAGTAGCATACATTACACCAGTCAACAATTCAGTATCCGATGTCGTTTTGGGCGTACCAGGATTAGATTCGCTAAGCCTACTGCGCAGACCAGTAACCGCCACGCCCCGTGATTTTTATTCCCTGCCAGCCGAGGTGGCTACGCCCCCCGCCCGACACGGCCCACGTCAATCAAAGAAACGTCGAAGCCACCGTAAACAACCAGCCCCAAGGGATTGGTCAAGCCCCAAACCCCAGCTGTGCTTCCGCCAATCGTCGTTAAGTCCTCAAGCGCAGACGAAAGGGGTCCGCTGAAAACTTCGGAAGTTAACTCATTGCAAGCTAATGAGACCCAAGTCCCCTCCTTTGACCAATGGATAGACCGTCGCCATCTTTGTTGGTGTAATAAAGCAATGAAAGATGTGTTGAACCTGCCTCCTAAAGGCAAGATAAAACGAAGTTTGTCAGCTAGTGATATAAACCAAAGTTTAGTCATGGCAGAAAAACCCAGAGGTGACGAATTTAGCTTTTGCAAATGGCTTAAGTTATGTAAGGAAACATGTTCCCCCTAAATGTTTTGATATTTTTCCAGAGTTTGGTGAAGTAAAGCTGCCTGAAATTTTAATCTAATTTAAAGTCAGTGTGTGAGCGTATAAAAAACTTAAACATAGTTTTCCCCGTTCCTTTTTTTTATTAAAAGTAGGACCGATGTTTTGGTGTGGATTCTATATCAGTCTAGGGTGGGAAATAAATGCATTTATTATAGCTCTAGCACTGAGTAGGTATTTCCAGTAAGACGGAGGTTTAATACCTAACCTAATGTAGTTTTTCTCTAAAGTAGAGTTTTTTTTTGTGTTGCAAGTAAACCGGAAATCCAACAAAGTAAATTTCCCGTGCATGCTTTCTTTAAATAATGTGTAGTTTGTCGCTACAACCGTGGCTCCATCTAGGAGCAACCAAACCTAAAATTAGTATATTTGCTGAATTTTAAATCTTAAAACTTCAGAATCTACTGGACAAACCTGGAAAGAGCATCTAGTGAATGTTGCTGCATCAAGCCAGCATTTTCGTTAAACATTTAATTGTTGAACGTTTAGTTTCAGTACAAATTGACTGAAAATTATTTTTACTTGCATTTTTAATATTGTCATTTTTTTCTATTGGGAGCTCATCCTTAAGCAACTCCCAGTTAATTCCCGTTTTGGCCTTCACACCTAAATTTTAAGTGCCTATGTTTTACTCTTTTTGTCACTATCAACGTCTCTGTGGGAGAATATTAACAAAGATTGTAACGACACTAATTAAATATTCTTTAGGAATATTCCACAGGAGCTGCAACTTGTCCCCAGTTGGCTCTTCTTTAAGTTTTAAATGAAATGGTTTTCTTTATAAAAAACCGTCTGTCTCACCTCTGAGGGCAAAAGGTTAACTCTGTCGTTAAAAGGTTGTTGCGTTTTTTTCCATAAAACCTCCCAGCATTGTATTACTATGTCTTAGGTTATGGGTCATACCTTAAAACCCTTTAGTGTCAAATTCACCATGTAAACAAGTTGTTTGGTAACCTTAAACCATTCCTGTGGGAGTAGTTTACCAGTAAATAGAGCTGGTCGTTTACGGCGTACCCACAGTATACAATTTTCTAAACCCTATCGCAGGCTAGGTTTATTGTTATGCGTCCGTCGGTTTTTATCGCAGCCTACCGGGATAAAAAAAAAAAGGCTAGACTTAAGCAAAGGCAGAACGGCTAGGGACATATTACCAGAGCAATAGACGGCCTCATTTATTTGTTATAACGAAACAACAAACTTAACTTTGTACTTTTACCTTAAAATTAGTGTGTTTCTCGATAAATGTCTTTTGCCCCATTCTCAAATACGATATACGATATTGTACGATATTCCTGCACCAAGCAGTGCGGACAGTATTTAGTTAATGGTTGCAAAAACAGTAATGTTTAACTTGTAACTTTTGATTTACTTAAAGTTCTCTTGGCCACAAAAACGTTGGTCCCCAAAATATACAAAACTGCCAAGTCAACATTTATGTAAATAGTGTATTTCATTTCATGTCAATTTTTGCATATTTTGGCGGTCTTGTTCTTGCATATCTTGTGTGCACTAACCCTTCTATTCTAGTTTTTATTCCGAGTTCTAAGGAACCCCGAATAAAATCCTGTGTGTGGGGGCATGTAAAGGCTGGCCGTCGAAAAACACTTCGTTTTGCAAACGAACAATTTTTTATCCCCTCTGAGCCCCTAAATGCCTCGATTGTGTAAATTTCGCCGTTTTCTTAATAATGGACAGAATCGGTCAAACTCTTCGACCTGTAATAGCCATCCATAATATCTACCTCTTGAGGAAGCCCGAATTGGAAAATTCAATCCAGAAGTTTCACCATAGCCATATGAAAATCTTACGAAACCAACCGCAGCGCTCCTTCATCATGGCCACCATTATTGAAGACTTGTACTCATGTATTTTGATTTTATCTTTTCTATTTTAGGGCAAAAAGCCCCAAAACACTAGCTTAGTTGTAGTTTAGGAGGGACTCCATTTATGGTACTTAACCTCACATACATGTACAGACAACCATTTTTAAGTGTGATATTTTTTATTATGTTTGAACGATCGCAAGCCTTATGAAAAATTTCTACAACGATCGATTTTGTCTTTTAACTTTAACGTTAAACGTTCCAAATGACTTAATGTGTTATAGCATTCAACTGAGCTAGATTATTTAACCATATTTATACTTTTATAATAATCTTTTCCCCCAGAAACGCTACCATTAGTCCAAAGTAATTCGACATCACCATTCTACTGGACACGATTTTTACTGTATATATGTTTGGTTTAGTTCTCCTCTAAACCCGACTGAGACCTTCCGAATGAAAAAGTAATACTGAACGCTCACTTGAGTCGTCCCCACGACTGAACAGCCCAGGCTGGTTACAGTCTTTCAAACAGTATGTTTCAAACACGCATGTAAGATCAACCATTTCAAGGTTTTGTTTCACTGCCCAAAAGATATTTATAAAAGATCTGTTCCAAAGCAATCCGAAAGTCAATCTGTGCATAAAACTTCGAATCCGCAATTCTCCCCCCCCCCCCCAAAACTAGTTGTGGTGTATAACACTGCAGTTTTCAGTTAAAGCTTGTTAAATTTAATAGTAATGCTTTATGCATTACCCAAGCCAATGTATTAAGCTTTAACCAGAGCCTATTCACGTTGCAAACATGTAAATATTTATTCAATAGTCAATATTTCAAAGTAAAGGCGTATTTCCCAAAGTTCACTTGAGTAAAACTCAAATTGGCCTATCTTTACATGTCCTTACTCCTTCAAACGGCTCTGCACCCAGTCCCTTTGTTGAACCGACTTCTCCTCCCACTTTCCATTGTTCTCCTGGCCCTCAGCCAATCAGACCCCGAAGCTCTCCTGCCCGTCCGCGCGAACTTCTGGTCCCTAGCATAAAAAGGCCTCCCGACTCTCAACCCACAGAGGGCCCTGAGCGCTGCTCAGGTGAGCACAGCTCACAGATCTCTCAAGCTAGAAGGGTCACGCCAGTCGGGAGTGGAGACGTCACGTCCGTGGGATGCCATGCTGGGCAAAATGGCAGTGGTTCGTATGTTTGTAAGTTAGCTTTTGAAAATTATTTAGGACCCCCCAAGTCTAAATTCATAGTTTAAACTTTAACTTAAACTCTCTAGCTTAGAGGAAATTATGGTGGTGATGCCTTAAGCGGCATATTAGGTTCTCTAACCCCATAACGTCAGAGTGGTTCTCTTACTAAAAACCAAAACTTTTCTTATTTGTTTTAAATGTAACTTTAATCCAAATAACTGACGGTTTGATCTTTGTGTGTGATTCATTGGTTATTCACTCCAGACGTACTTTATAAGCAGCCGCGGTTTTTATAATTTGAGGAGTTGACTTATAAACAGCAACTCTGGGAGGTTTAAGGCTCTGTTTTACCACTTAGAAACAAAACTGTGAAACGGTTGATCTATCATGCGTGTTTGAAACATACTGTTTGATAGACTGTAACCAGCCCGGGCTGCACAGTCTTGTGGACGACTCAAGTGAGCGTTCAGTATTGCTTTTTCTATTCGAAAATTTAATTGATTGTATATTCAAAGCACAAGTGTCGTTTTGTAGAGTCGTGTTAATTACGAAATGTAAATTCAAACTTGTTGCTTTTAATTCGTTGATATTCAAAAGCTGTTCGTGCAAATTTAATGTAAAGTGTGCTTTTCATTCCTTGTTGTTAAAATAAAACCAGGAGTTTAAACTTCAGTTCGTTGCTATTTGATTACTTGTTTAGGTGTAAAATACATATGTAGCCCATCTTTAATTTTAGCTCTTGATAAACAGTTAAATTCCATCGTTGGTGGCAGTGAATACCATCAGTATTCAGGTTAGGCCCCTTTAAGTAGGGCCCGACGCTCCATCCTTCATGCTGGGACTGTAGCCTGGGACTGGGGCTTATGCCGTAAAAGTCGATATAATCACTGCTACACCCTAAACTGAATCTCTGTGTCAAACCAGGAAACCGGGGACGTTACAAGCACCTCAGCTCTCGTAGTGTCCGCCGTTACAGAATTTACATTTAGAAAATCCAAGAACAAAAAGCAACAACGGGCTTTTTACATTAATACAGTTTTCGAATAGAAAAAGTAGGTTGAATTCCAGAAGAATCCGTTAATTTATAACCGCATCTGCTAAATTATACAATTAACCTAGACAGAAAAATCTCTCGCAAAAGACTCCCGAATCCACAAGGGCGACTGTCTGCCGTTTAAATTAAAACGTGGTTTAAGATAAACAAAGGAACGTTGGTTTTTAGGAAGAGAACAGCAAGTAAAGACCGAAAATGCCGTTTGGCTTACTCCACTGTAAACTTCTAAAACAAGAGGTAAGTTAAAATAAAGCAATAAAATTTAGAATGGGGGTCCTAAAAGTAAACTTTCAATTTAAACTAGTATGACATACTGACCACTACCTCTGCCCGGCATGGCAACCTTCAGAACGCGGCATCTCCACTCCTGACCAGCCGTGACCAACACTTGTTTTAGATCTGTGAGCTGTGCTATGGATGGGGGACGACTAGGGCTTTTTATGCTAGAGCGCCGGATTTTCCTTGCCAAAGCGCGGACGGGTAGGAGAGCTACGGGGGTCTGATTGGCTGAGGGCCTTGAGAACAATGCAAAGTGGGAGAAGTCGGGTAAACAAAGGCTTTTGCTTGGGAGCCGTTTGAAGGAACAGGGCCTATGTACACATGTGCCAATAACTAGTTTTGAACTGTTTGACAATGGAAAATTGGCTTTTTAGTTACTTTGGGAGTTTTGGTGTACAAAATATTAAACTACAGTGTTATGCACTGCAACTATTTAAGGAAGGAGGACGAAGTGTAATGCACAGTTTGGCTTTGACAATTGAATTGAAGGAACAGATCGTTTGTTTTGCATTCTGATTGTTGGTAGTCACGGTCGAGTCTTCACTTTACTATTTACAACAAATACAATTCACGTTCGTTTAAATCGTTGTTGAAGGAAGGCTAAGCAGAGGTAGTGATCCGGGGCAAAAGATCAAACTCAAAAGGTTAAACAAACTAGCTCAGTAAAAAGGCTATACGAAAATTATAAGTTAAGTTTTGTCTCGGCAGAGAATGGCGATAGAGAAAAGTCAGACTTTTCATAGCATTTGGGTACCAACAAACGAGATAAAAAATATCGTACTAAGTCTGTATCCAACATATATGTGAGGTTAAGTACCTTAAAGGAAGCCCCTCCTAAAACACAACTAAGCTAGTGTATTTCGTCTTTATGCCTGTTATGAAATAAAAAGAAGCAATTACATTTGTACATGATTTTGAAGCTACGGCGGCCGGAAGTGTGAGCGCTACGGCTCAGTTTGGTGACTTTTTCTTAAGGATGCTGTGGACGAACCAGAAGGAAATTTAATGTTCTGTTTTCAAAGGAATGAAGTTCAAGTGAGTGGCTATTAAAGTGGCACTATCACCGATTGAAAGCAGACGAATTCTGACAGCATCTAGCGCTGTATAGTACCATCCAGTGTTTGCTTGCACCAAGCGAATGAATGCATAACGGCATTTCTTTTAACGAAACAAACAAGCCACGACATCCTTAATTATTGAGTGAAAATTTGTTTCATCCTCGTGCACCTACGAGCAAGCT
>JAHWFP010241964.1:24581-36010 GCA_023313725.1 Lithobius niger
ACTCAAAACAGGCCCATCTTTACATGTCCTTAGTCCTTCAAACGGCTCGGCACCCAGTCCCTTTGTTCAACCGACTTCTCCTCCCACTTTCCATTGTTCTCAAGGCTCTCAGCCAATCTGACCCCCGCAGCTCTCCTGCCCGTCCGCGCAAACTTCCGGTCCCCAGCATAAAAACCCCCACCCCCAAGCACCCACAGCACAGCTCACAGATCTCTCAAGCTAGAAGGGTCATGCCAGTCGGGAGTGGAGACGTCACGTCCGTAGGAAGGATGCCATGCCGGGCAAAATGGCAGTGGTTCGTATGTTTGTAGTTAGCTTTGAAAATTTAATTTAGGACCGCCCTAAGTCTAAATTCATAGTTTTAACTTAAACTCTCTAGCTTAGAGAAAATTATGGTGGGGACGCCTTAAGCAGCATATTAGGTTCTCGCACCCCATAACGTCAGAGTGGTTCTCTTACTAAAAACCAAAACTTTTCTTATTTGTTTTAAATGTAACTTTAATCCAAATAACTGACGGTTTGATCTTTGTGTGGGATTCATTGGATATTCACTTCAGACAGACTTTATAAGTAGCCGCGGCTTTTATAATTTGAGGAGTTGACTTCTAAACAGCAACTCTGGGAGGTTTAAGGCTCTGTTTTATCACTTAGAAACAAAACTGTGAAACGGTTGACTCTTTCATGCGTGTTTGAAACATACTGTTTGATAGACTGTAACCAGCCTGGGCTGTTCAGTCTTGTGGACGTCTCAAGTGAGCGCTCAGTATTGCTTTTTCTATTCGAAAATTTAAGTGATTGTAGATTCAAAACACAAGTGTCGTTTTGTAGAATCGTGTGAATTACGAAATGTAAATTCAAACTTGTTGCTTTTTCATAATAATTTATTCAAAAGCTGTTCGTGCAAACTTAATGTAAAGTGTGCTTTTCATTCCCTGTTGTTAAAATAAAACCAGGAGTTATAAACTTCAGTTCGTTTGCTATTTAATTGTTTAAGTGTAAAATAAATATGTAGCCCATCTTTAGTTTTAGCTCTTGATAAACAGTTAAATTCCATAGCTGGTGGCAGTGAAATACCAGCAGTATTAAGGTTAGGCCCCTTTGAGTAGGACCCGACGCTCCATCCCCCATGCTGGGACTGTAGCCCATGCTGTGCTTATGCCGTAAAAGTCGTTATAATCACCGCAACACCTTAAGCTGAATCTCCGTGTCAAACCAGGAAACCGGGGGCGTTACAAGCACCTCAGCCGTCGTAGCATCCGCCGTTACAACTGGTGGCAGTGGTGGGATGAACAGGTGCTGTTCCCATCAAGCGTTTACCCCCCTGCCATACTACAACCCAAATACCTAGAAGGATGCAAGCCACTTCCAACTAGACGTCTGTGGTCCCGTTAAACATGGCCACGAAGTAGATGCCTGTGACTACGTTACACAAAGTCACTAAGCAGATGGTACTAAAGTTATAAAATAGTACAAACCCCGCTCAGCAGCCCCAAGAACTGGCGGCGCCAGGAAGCAACAGCTGCCGCCTCCAGTAGACGTCCACCCGCCGTGAGATGCCTCTACCCCAACCGATGCTGTAGGAGAAACCGTCTGCGACAAGAACCAGGTGCTCCGTTCAGCCAAGCCGTGGATTTTGCGTGTGCCCGCCAAGGTCCCAGTGGATTAGACTGCCAAAGACGTTCTACTTCAAAATCAGTGCCGGACTTCCAGTGCTGCGATGGAAACAGGAAGGACAGACTGACCGTACAGTGATTGTACAAAAATTGGGTAAGTGTACACGAGATATGCTTAGAGGCCGCCAAGCTGAGTGTTGTAGTAGTTGATAGCATTTATGCAATTTAGCTATTCATATACCAGAGTGCTAGGGGTCTTGAAAGTGTATTTTTTATGTGCAATCTTACTGGATTTGGGAGAGAAGTTTTTTTTAGTAATTCACTCTGCTCAAACTTAACGTTAAATTTTATGCGGCTGCATTTTATTTTTGCTTCATTCATAAAAGCTTAATTTTGAAACCGTCAAACGTTAAACCGTAAAAATGTCCGAAATGGAAGATTTAGAAGATAGCATCCGTGATTTGCAAAACAAGGATTTAAAGAAAGCTTGTTTAAACCTAGGCTTTACAGTCAGCGATTCTAGAGCCGAGTCACAAAAAGTCTTACGAGCAGCCCTCGAAGATGGTAAATTGGATTTAACGGAACTTTCCGATGCACTAGCTAATGCTATTGAAAGGAGAGAAGCGGCTATTTTTGCCAAAAAAGAATTAGCCGTTAAGGAAAATGAACTTTTTCTGAAAGCAGAAGAATTAAAGTTAAGAGCCCTTGAAGTGGCGGATGCAGAAAAACGCCGGGATCATGAATTAGCTCTTAAAAATCAAGAGGCTCAAATTCGAGACCGAGAAGCCTTGCTTAAAACCCAAGAAAGGGAGCAAGAAGCCCAAATTAGTGATCGCGCTAGTGCAATGGAACTAGCCAAACTAGACAAGCAGTTAGAACTAGCAAAGCTAAACGCTGCTTCCTTAAGTCTTAACCCTGCTCCAAACGGAGCTAATGGCGCTCCCCCAGCTCCCCCAAATCCAGTTGCAAAACATGGTAAAGTTGCGGACGTCGTTCGTCTCGTCAACAAGTGGACGCCAAAAACTGAAATCAACAGTTTTCTTAAGATTTTTGAACGAACCATGACTAGCCAAAAAATTCCTAGAGATAAATGGGTCACGGGACTTCAACCCCTCGTCGGTGAGATTTTAATTAAGTTTGCGACCAGCTTACAGACGCAGAAATGCAGGACTATGAATTAGTTAAAAATAAATTGCTTGCCTGTTTTGTCCAGACAAAAGAGTCAGTTCAAACTCAGTTTCGCTCTCTCAAGAAAGAAGTCGACATGCAATTTCACGACTACGCGTTTGAATTAGAAACGTTGTTCACTCCTTGGTTAGCTTTACCTAAGGTTAACCGAGACTATGACAAACTTGTCAATTTAATGCTTTTAGAGCAATTTTATAAAATTTGCCCTACCCAACTCAGAAAGTGGATCCCTGATCAAATTAAGTTAGGGACGTTGGCTGAAGCAGCCCAACTTTGTGACAAGTTCACAACCCGCAATAAACAAATTGCTATCGAAACTGCCACCCGTGTAGTTAAAAATCAGCCAAGTCAGACCGTTAAAGTTTCTTCTACACGGAATAAATCCAACAAAAATCTGTCAGCTAACTTAGCTGGGACTGATAGTAACGAAGGCAGTCACACTAGCTCAAATGCTAATACTGCTAAAACTTCTAGTAACGAAAATGCAAAATCTAATGCTAGATCGTGCTTTGAATGCGGATCGTTTTCGCATGTACGTAATCGGTGCCCCGAACTTAATAAAACAGGCTCTGAGCAAGCAAACGCATGTTTCCCAGTTGGGAAAAATGCCAGTAAAATTCATAAAGCTAGTACTCTGTCCGGTAGCATAGGGAAAAATGAAATTAATATTTTATGCGACTCCGGAAGCTCAGTTTCTCTGGTTAGCACTAGACTCGCAAGAAATTGGCCACGTTTAAAACGGAGGGTTCAATGTCAAACTGCCTTGTGTAGCCAAGTGTTTAAATTAGATTAGGTAAATCTAAGTCTAAAGTTAGATGATGGCACAGTGTTAAAAACAGTAGCATGCATTACACCGGTCAACATTCGGTCTACGATGTCGTTTTGGGCGTACCAGGATTAGATTCGCTAAGCCTACTGCGCAGACCAGTAACCGCCACGGCCCGTGATTTTTCTTCCCTGCCAGCCGAGGTGGCTACGCCCCCCGCCCGACACGGCCCACGTCAATCAAAGAAACGTCGAAGCCACCGTAAACAAACCAGCCCCGCGGGATTGGTCAAGCCCCAAACCCCAGCAGTGCTTCCGCCAATCGTCGTTACGTCCTCAAGCGCAGACGAAAAGGGTCTGCTATAAACTTCGAAAGTTAACTCATTGCGAGCGAATGAGACCCAAGTCCCTTCCCTCGACCAATGGATGGACCGTCGCCATCTTTGTTGGTGTAATGAAGCAACGAAAGATGCGTTGAACCTGCCTCCTAAAGGCAAGATAAAACGAAGTTTGTCAGCTAGTGATATAAACCAAAGTTTAGTCATGTCAGAAAAACGACAGGATTAACGAATTTAGCTTTTGCAAATGGCTTAAGTTACGTGAGCAAACGTGTCCCCCTAAATGTTTTGATATTTTTCCAGAGTTTGGTGAAGTAAAGTTGCCTGAATTTTAATCTAATTTAAAGTCAAAGTGTTAGCATATAAAAAACTTAAACATAGTTTTTCCCAGTCCTTTTCTTTGTTAAAAGTAGGAACGATGTTTTAATGTGAATTCTATCTCAGTCTAGGGTGGAAATAAATGCATTTATTATGGCTCTAGCATTGAGTAGGTATTTCCAGTAAGACGGAGGTTTAATACCTAACCTAATGTAGTTTTTTTCTTGTTGCAAGTAAACCGGAAATCCAACAAAGTAAATTTCCAGTGCATGTTTTCTTTTAAACAATGAGTCGTTTGTCGCTACAACCGTGGCTCCATCTAGGAGCAACTAAACATAAAATAATATACTTGCTGAATTTTAAATCTTAAAACTTCAAAGTCTACTGGACAAACCTGGAAAGCATCTAGTGATTGTTGCTGCATCAAGCAAGCATTTTCGTTAAACATTTAATTGTTAAACGTTTTGTTTCAGTACAAATTGATTGAAAATTATTTTTACCTGCATTTTTAATTTTGTCATTTTGGTCTGTAGGGAGCTCATCCTTAAGTAACTCCCAGTTAATTCCCGTTTTGGCCTTCACACCTAAATTTTAAGTGCCTATGTTTTACTTTATTTGTCACTATCAACGTCTCTGTGGGAGAATATTAACAAGGATTGTAACGACACTAATTAAATATTCTTTAGGAATATTCCACGGGAGCTGCAACTTGTCCCTGGTTGGCTCTTCTTTAAATTTTAAATGAAATGGTTTTCTTTACAAAAAACCGTCTTTCTACCCTGGGAGATAGAGGATAGCCCTGTTTAAAATATTGTTGGTTTTTAATCCATAAAACCTCGTAGCGATTGTATTGTTATGTTTAAGTTATGGGTCTTATTTCAAAATCCGTCAGTGTCAAATTGACCATGTAAACAAGTTGTTTGGTAACCTCAAACCATCCCAGTGGGAGTAGTTTAACAGTAAATAGAGCTGGTCATTTTAGGCGTACCAATAGTATTCGATTTTCCAATCCCTATCGCAGCGGCTAGGTTAGTTGAAATGCGGCGGAGGGTTCCTATCGCAGTCATCCCAGATAAAAAAAATGACTAGACTTGAGCAGAGGCAGATACCGTACGGGACATATTACCAGAGCAGTAGATGGCCTCATTTATTTGTTTAACGAAACAACAAAAATTAACCTTGTACTTTTACTTTAAAACTAGTGTGTTTCTTGATAAATGTCTTTTTACCCCATTTTCAAATACTTGTACGATTTTCCTGCCCCACGCAGCGCGGACAGTATTTAGTTGATGGTTGCAAAAACAGTAGTTCTTAACTTGTAACTTTTAATTTACTTAAAGTTTTCCTAGCCACAAAAACGTTAGTCCCCCAAAAATACAAAATGGCAAAGTCAACATTTCTGTAAACAGTGTATTTTATTTCATGTCAATTTTTGCTTATTTTGGCGGTTGTAGCGGCGGATGCTACGACGGCTGAGGTGCTTGTAGCGCCCCCGACATCCTTGGTTGACGAGTATTTCTTAGCATCAGGTTTTGTGGTTTTGACGACTTTTTATGTTCAATAACACAGCATGGGCTACAGTCCCGGCTTGGGGGATGGAGCGTCGGTGTCCTATTCTAGCCCTAACCTGAATGCTACCGGTAATTACACTGCCACCAACGGTGGATTAATTTAATTGCTTAAACGAAGTATAAAGCTAAAATGGGCTACATAATAATTTACACTAGAAACAATTAATCTTTCTAGGGAACGAACCTGAGGTTTAAAAACTCTTGGTTTTTATTTTAAAACATCAGAATGAAAAAATAAACACTTTTACATTTAAGTTCACTAGTTCAGCTTTGGCAAGTTTGCAAAAACAAATAATTCAAGAATTTACATTAGAAATTCACTTTGACACAAGAACAACGAAGTTGTTTCTTAAACACTTAATTTAGACAAGAAAAAGCATTTTTATCTTGGGTACCTATCCAAGAATACCCAGCAAGCTGAACCGCGTCCGCTAAGTTGCAACTATATTTGACAACTGTAGTTTTCAAGTCGTCCCACAGTTACTTTTCCTCGCGAGGTTCAAACCGTCCCTTTGTTTACATTTGAAAAATGAACAAAGTAAGAAACTGGCTTTTTAGTAAGAGATGCCTACTCTAAACATTATGGTGGTAAAGACCAGCAATGCTGATAAGGCTTACCAACCATAAAGACTCCAAGCTAGAGGTTAATTTAAGTTAGAATTGGGGGGTCCTAAAGATAAACTTCTAAAGTTAAACTAGTTTACTTACAACCACTACCATTTTGCCCGGCATGGCAATCCCGGACGTGACATCTCCACACCCAACCGGCGTGACCCTTCTAGCTTGAGAGATCTGTGAGCTGTGCTGACTGAGCTGTAGAGGGAGGGCAACTGGGGCTTTTTATGCTGGAACAGCGGTTTTCCTGGACCAAGGCGCGGACGCCAAGGAGAGCTGCGGGGGTGTGATTGGCTGAGGGCCAGGAGAACAATGGAAAGTGGGAGGAGAAGCCGGTATGGCAAAGGGTTTTGGTGCAGAACCGTTTGAAGGAGTAGGGAGTGACTAAAGACGGGCCCAATTGAGTTTTCAACTCTTGAACTTTGGGAAAGGCCGTTGCATTGGGAAATTGATTGTGGATTGAATATTTACAAATGCACGTCGTGAATTGGCTCTGGTTAAAGCTTAGTACTTTGGTTTGGGTAATACATAAAGTATTACCAGGGCCGGCTGAAGACAATCTGGGGCCCTACGCAGATTCAGTAACTGGGGCCCCCAGGGTAAAAATTGTATTATTAAAAGCATTTTTTTGGCCGATTTTTTCATTCGTATTCGATTCGAATTATTAAACAAACGTTTTTCGTGCGATCCAATTGCTTCTCTTTTTTTAAATTATCAAAAAGAATGTGAATCACAAACACAGTAAATAAAGTTACAAAAATGACAATTAAAGCCACGAAAACGGAAAAAAATAACAGCAAGCAAATTCGTTACTAACTATAACAGCAAACAAATCCACGTAAAGAAACAAAAAACATATTTCCCAGAGGGGTAAAGGAAAGTAACGTAAAAAAAAAAAGAAGTTAGAGGAGAAAAATGGGGAAGGTTGGGGGACGAGAAAGGAATATTCATTTCACCGTTTCACGTATCTCATTTCCTATCAGACTGCAACCTGCTGGCAAAAATGCCTGACGCAACAACTAAGTTTTGGTTTTACATGGGTCGCACAACGTTTCGACCAGTCGAACCACATCATTCCCAAAGTTTCAAAGCACTACCACAGATTCTCACCACGTTTTCTCTTTACTTTGACATAGTATAAAGGATTTTAAATCAATGTGAACTTCTGTCTTCTCGCTATAGTGAAATTAGTGCTCCCGCGCGGGGGCCCCTTTAAACAGGGGGCCCTACGCGGCTGCGTTGCTCGCGTGCCCCTTGAGCCGGCACTGAGTATTACTATTAAATTTTACAAGCTTTAACTGAAAACTGCACTGTTATACACCACAACTAGTTTTGGCTGGGGGGGAGGGGGGGATTGTGGAATGGAAGTTTTATGCACAGTTTGACTTTCGGATTGTATGGAAACAGATCTTTTATAAATATCTTTTGGTTTTTAATAGCAGAACAAGCTAGCAGTAACATTCGGATGGGTCAGTCGGGTTTTGTAGAGAATTAAAGCAAAACATATATACACAAAAATTCGTGTCCGGTGATTGCCGATGTCTGTATATGTTGGACTAATCGTAGCGTTTTGGGGGCAGAATATTATTATTAATAAAGCATAAAAAGAATAAATAGATTAGCTTAGAGAATGCTATAAGTAGAATAAATAACTTCAAAGTTAAAGGACAGGTGACGATCGCTGTGGAAATTTTTCATAAAGGTTGCAGCTGTTCAACATAATAAAAAATATCACACTTACAAAGTTATCTGTACAATTAAGTATGAGGTTAAGTACCTTCGCAGAGGAAGCTCCTCCTATTTAACACTAAGCTAATGTGTTTGGGCTTTTTGCCCTAAATAGAAACAATAAAAATCGAAAATACAAAATACAAATTTACAATAATGGCGGCCATGAGGAAAAAGCGCTGCGGTTGGTTTTGGATGATTTTCAAATGACAATATTGAGAGTTCAGGAGGGATTTCTTGAAGTTTGGCTTCCTGAAGACTTGGGTAATGTGTCTGGCTACTAAAGGGTTCCAAGATGGGCCGTTTCTCTCCATTAATAAAAATATGGCTGATGGTCAAAGACCGAGGTCTTTTTGGCGTTTGAAGCGCTGAATAAAAAAAAATGTTCCACGAGTTTTTTGATCTTTGGAGGTCATGTATCCTCTCCAATCGTTTTTCGGCAAGCCGACATTACACGCCCCCACACAGAGGATTTTATTCAGGGTTCCTTAGAACTCCGAATAAAAGCTAAAAACAGAAAGGTTAGTGCACACAAGATATACAAAAATCAAGACTGCCAAGCCATGCAATAAGTAATACAAAATAAAACCATATTAAGCATCACTTTGTTGAGATATCCATCTCAAGTTACTTTCATTCAATCTTAGAATGAGATAGACTGAGTTTCATTCATTTTAAACCGAAAATGAGATAGACTGTGGGATACCTTTTCCTACCCCGGGGATCCTTTTACAAATAAAAATTTTTACACTGTTTACAAAAATATTAACTTTGCCGTTTTGTATTTTTGGGGGACTAACGTTTTTGTGGCTTAGAAAATTTTTCATAAATTCAAAGTTACAAGTTTAAGAAACACTATTTTTGCAGCCATTAACTAAATACTGTCCGCGCTGCTGGTGCAGGAAAATCGTACAAGTATTTGAAAATGGGGCAAAAGACATTTTATCTAGAAACACACTAGTATGAATAAAAGTACAGAGTTAAGGGTTTTGTTTCGTTATAACAGATAGAGGCCATCTACTGCTCTGGCAATACGTCCCGTACGGATTCTGCCTCTGCTCAAGTCTAGTCGTTTTTTTTTTCTGGGACGACTGCAAAAGTAACCCTTCGCTGCATTTCAATAAACCTAGCCGCTGCGATAGGGATCGGAGAATCGAATACTATGGGTACGCATAAAATGACCGGCTCTCATTACTGTTTAACTACTCCCACTAGAATGGTTTAAGGTTACCAAACAACTTGTTTACATGTTCAATTTGACACTAAAGGATTTTGAGATAAGACCCATAACTTAAACATAACAATACAACGCTGGGAGGTTTTGTGGATAAAACCCAATAACCTTTTAACGACAGAGTTATCCTTTTGCACTCAGAGGTGAGACTTAAAAACTTAAAGAAGGGCCAACCGGGAACAAGTTGCAACCCCCGTAGAATATTCCTAATGAATATTTAATTAGTGTCGATACAATCTTTGTTAATATTCTCCCACAAAGGGAGACGTTGATAGTGACAAAACGAGTAAAACATAGGCACTTAAAATTTAGGTATGAAGGCCAAAACGGGAATTAACTGGAAGTTGCTTTCTGTTATGGACGTACTTCCAACAAACCATGTAACAAAATTAAAAATGCAGTTAAAAATAATTTTCAGTCAATTTTCACTGAAAATGATGAGTTTTAACAAGTTAATGTTTAAACAAAATACCTACTTAAGGTGTCAGCGTTTAAGTGAAGCTTGCCTGGTTTGTACCTGACAGTGTAGTCATAATCTTGAAGGGCTCCACCTAAGCAATCTGGGGTTTTTTCCAGACATTTGCTTGAGCCAGTGGAGTGGGTTGTGATCTGATTCTATGATAAATTTTGTCCCATAGATGTAAGGCCGCAATTAACTACTGACCAGCTCAGACAAGCACACTCTTTTTCTGTCGTCCCGTAATTTTGCTCACGGGCGGTTAGTTTACGTGAAACGTAAAGGCAGGGGTGTTCATCTTCACCAAACTGTTGTGAAAGCACGCAACCCATACCTCGGTCTGAACAATCACATTGGAGGATGAAGGTTTGGGTGAAGTCGGGCGCTCTTAGGACAGGAAACGTCACTAAGGCAGTTTTCAAAGTTTCAAAGGCATTTTGCTTTGAATAATCTCATGAAACGGGACCGGGTGCATCTTTTTTCAAAGAGTCTGTCAGACATGCACAGATTTCGGAATAGTGGGGAATGTAACGCTGGTAGTAACCAACCAAACCAAGGAAGGCAAGGACATCTTTCTTAGTTTGTGGTCGTACGAATTTTTGTACAGCCAACACCTTCACTTCTGAGGGGGTGCGAGTTCCATTGCCCACTTCGTGTCCAAGGAAAGTAGCTCTGCTGCAAGCGACCTGCGATTTCTTGGCGTTAACCATTAACCCGGCCTTCTTGACAGCAGAGAGAAAATTAAAGATGTTGTTGCCACGTTTCGGCACCAACTGCAGTGTCATCTTGAAAGGGAGTCACAAACTTCTCCATGCCACGAGTGACATTGTCCATGAGTTTTTGGAAACAAAATGGAGCGTTTTTCATCCCCATGTTCATCATGAGGGGAGCAAACTTCCCAATTGGAGTTGTGATGGTGGCGGATATTGAAGCCTGTGGCGTCAAGCGCACTTGCCAAAATCCACGGTTTAGGTCAAAAATGGAGATGTATTTCCATTTAGCTGCACGTTCAATACATTCCTCGATATTGGGTAATCTTTGGTTACCGTATTGTTGTTCAGCTCTCTGTAGTCAGCTACAGGACGTGGGCTTGCGTCTTCTTTTTGGACGATGATCATGGGCTAACCATGAGGGGAATCGGTTTCAACAATTAAACCTAGACTGAGCATCCTCTCAATCTCAGTGACAATCAAGTCACGTTCGAATTTCGCGTGCCTATAATATTTACAGGGCTTAACATGCGAATCGATTAATTCCACATCGTGGGTAACAATGTCGGTACGACCCGGCAGAGTAGAAAAGACTCCATCTACACGATCAAAGACTTTAAGTAAGTCGGATTTCTGTGATTCTGTTAAATCACCTGTCTTTTTAAAAAGAAATAAATAGACATAAATCTCTGGAAATAATACTAAGGAAAATTGGAAATTAAGCCAACAGCGAAAATCATACACAAGAAATAACGTAGTTCAGTAAGCCACCTTTATGCACTTACGTTTCGTCGGAGTGGCATGACCCGGATTCGAACCAGCTACCCAGTTCGCCCCCAGATCACTTGCATAGCGCCTTAGTCGCTATGGCCACATCCTCAACTGGCTTGTT
>JAHWFP010241966.1:0-10974 GCA_023313725.1 Lithobius niger
CTTCATCTTAAATAACTGTAGTGTGACGTATGTTGCTGTATTCAAATTCTCATGATATTACAAATACTTAAATCTCTATTATCTCTATTTTTAAATTGTACAATCCGTTCCTAATGCCAAAAATACACAACTTGTGTTTTATTCATCTGTTTTATGAAAAAAGCATTAGTTTTTTTCAACGATTCTTTAATGGACATAACAAATTACTAGTTGTTTTCAACTGGTTACAGTAAGACGGATTGATTTACTGATTAACTAACATCAACCAAACAAAAATCAGTCAATCAGTAACATTTCACTTGGGTAAAGTGGTGTCAGTAAGTGTTAAAAAGTACTGTAAAATTTACTAAAATTGTTTAATTAGTATTGTAATGTTGATTGTTAATATTTTTAGTGCCCTTGGTTCATCACCGAATAGCATTGACAATCCATTATTTGAAGACAATGTAGATGGATACCAAGCGGTAAGTTATATTTGAAACGTGTAAAATAAATTGCAAATATGACTGAAGTTAGAGACATTTGCTTAACTATTACAACTTCTTAGACTTTAACTGTTTGCAAAATTACCAATGAATAAGAGTTAAATAATTACAGATGCAAACCTATTTACGTTGCCTTTTGGACTTATGTGTGCGATTGCCTGAGCAGGGAATCGAACCGATGACCTTAGAAACAGGGACGTGCACACAGGGGAGGCAAGGGGGGCTCTAGCTCTTGCCCTCATGGCAAAGTGCCTCTTTTTTCTGAAAAAAAGTGCCCTTTTTCGGTGGAGTGGTGGTGTAAGTTAAAACAGCCTAAAAAATCCAAAAAAAAGGCAATAACGGGTAAGAAAGTGGAGCAAAGAGGGGCAGAAATGGTTAAAGTCTCACAAAAAAAGAGGTAAAAAACTGTTAAAACACCAAAAAAAAAAGGTCGCCAGAGAAAAGTGTGCCCCTGCCCTCTTGGGGCCTGTGCACGTCCCTGCTTTGAAAGGACCTCGGCCTTTGGTTTCAAAAGTCGTGGGTTCGATTCCCCGCTCAGATAGTCTGACATATACTTTGCTTCGACATATACTTCACTTCGAGTTATATCTGTGTGGAACTATTCCTGACGAAGCAGTCAGGGCTCGTTCCCCGGCACACTTCAGGTCCATCCTTGGTAAGTTAAGTCTACGGGCTTTTTTGAAATGACCATCTATTTTTTTAAAATAGAGATTAAAGAATGAGTTAGGAAAAAAAACTTCTACGGGTCCAGTATAAGTGGCTTGCCCTTCTGGTAACCCTGATGTTAATGCGGCAAAATTTTTATTTTTTTGTTATTTATTATATAAGTCCAAAAGGCAACGTAAATAGGTTTGCATCTCTCTTTAATTACCAACGAAACTACAGAAATTCACAGGCTTTGAAAATATTTACTGCTGTATGCCGGAGTCCCGTTTTTCACACTGTTGCCATAATTTTATGGCTTATACACTCATACTTAAAATAATTATTTTGTGGAAACGAACACTGACAAATTATTATATGCATTGTGAGTTATCTATTTTCTCTTGTTTACAGTTTGGCTACCACGAGGCTGACACAAATGTCCTAGTGTTCGCAGACCCTAACGTAAGTGATTTGTCGTGTTTTGTTTTTAAAGCAAATATTATCTTTTGAACTGTGTGTTTTTATTTTTAGTTGAGACTTAGTTGGAAAGACATTATCGTTGGTTTTCATGGCAAGTGTTCAACTCGTGTACAAGAAAAATAATTAAATAAGGTTTCATGGTTGCAGCAGTTCACCGATAATCATCAATTACAAGAGTAATTCATGGTGACAACGGTTACAAAGACAACCATACATTAAAAAGACCAGTCCAGGTGTGCAACGGTTAAAAAAATGTCTAAAATTGAGGCAAAAGTCTGGTCACATGCAAACCACTGCTATTATAATGGTCCTATGTTAATTCTGAACACATATTTACAATGTAAGTCAGATATGGCGCAGCTAATGAAGACAGTTTCAATGACCTTGAAAGCAGTATTCAGGGTGATCTGCATTTTATCTTCCAAACGGCACAAGATACTGAATTACAAAGTTGTACGTGAGCATCAAACACGACAAAGTGCAAAAACAGATTGAAAATCGCAGCAGAATTACAATAGTTTCGAGGAAAACAAAATAGTTACAAAGTCTTCCCTGAACGTTTTAACTGCCATGCAGTGAAGCTTAGGGACTGCCTGTACAATCGAGTGCACGTTATGTGATCCGAGTCTTTCCTGTGTCACTCAATGCCAAGTGTGAATGAGTGTAGTCATGATGCAATAAAAGAAAACAACGTATGAAGTGGATTAGGCCTAAATATTGAGCCATCCATCATTCACAACACAGAAAGCCACGTTCGGTATGTGGTTATTTTCTGATTTTACATTTATTATTTTATCCGGTGCTAATGGCTCTTGAAGTGACACCTAACCCAGGCGCAACAATAGCCAACAATGTAAAACGCATTGCCGCTTTGTTTTCATTTCCAAAGGTGGGAAAACCATGGACATTTAACTTTTTACGAGCATTATGGCATTACAGATTACTTCCATTAAAGAGTAAACTACACAGTTTTATGCTGAACTGGGAGCAACTGACAAGAAGAATTAACATCACTGGCTCATTGGTAGAGGCAGATTTATATTTCTGCCATTCAAGACTACCCAGATTTTGTCCCGGCCGCGCGGCCCCCCCCCCCTAAAAAATAAATAAAATGCTTTCATCGGATTTTTTTTCAGGATAAAATGCAGTATAGACTAGAAAATAAGGTACCTGGGCAGGTTGCGAAATAAAGAGGCATAGCATAGTTTATAAATGCCGACATCTTATATGCCCGATTAAATATTTTTCTGGCTGGGGGCATGGGAAAATGACACCCCACTTTACGCCCCCTTCTACTAGAAAACGTAAGACCACTTTATTGTTAAAAAGGACGGAAAGTCAATTGCTCAACAAGAGTCTAATAAATACAGATGCAAACCTATTTACGTTGCGTTTTCTCCACTCTGGCAATCTAACATAAGTCTAAAACGCAACGTAAATATGTTTGCATGTGTTTTTATTTGACTGTATTGCTAAGGCGCGATTATGATTCCTGTTTTGTGAAATTTGTACGGGTACCATGAAGAAATAACATTTGAAGAAATGACATTTGATGAAATAACAATTGAAGAAAACAGCGAAAAAACAGTTTTTCAAAGATTTTCCCCTCGTTTATTGGGGCACTGTCATTCCTTTCCTTCGCAGCTCCCCCCCCCCCCCCCTTCCGTTATTTACGTCAGGTCTTCCAGTCAGACGTGTACTTTCGAATAATACGACTATCGTACTACTTCAAGGTAAAATTCCGGTGCCTCCCTGCCCCGAATAACAAGTTTACATACACATACGAATGCCCATACCTTTTTATCATGCACCGCAACGCCCCCCCTCCCCACCCCCTTATTTTCCTACCCGCCTACCTTATTTTCGGCGTATTCTGTTCGTAGGCCAATCCTTCATTTTTCCAGAAACGTTTTTCCTGGGAAAAAAGCCGATGAAAGTACTTTGTTTTGGCGGGGTGGGGGGAAATAAATATCTGTGTATACTTTGTTCCACATTATGTTTTCAGAAAACTGACTGTATGACGCCACGTGTTCTTCCACTACGAGTGCAAAAAATCGGAAAACATCCTATTCGTAAACTCTAACTGTAACTTTGTTGAGTGTACAAATGTGATATCCACATGTTTTTGCACTCTTTGTGCAAGGAAACGAGTCGTCATCCAGCCAGTTTTCTGAAAACATAATGTGGAACAAAGTATAGTCTAAGGTGGCAGAAATATAAATCTACCTCTGCCAGTGAGCAAGTGACGCATATTCATTGTGAATTGCTTCCTTTTCACCATAAACTTGTAATTTAACCTTTAATGTAATATGTAATGCTATAATGATTTATGAAGTTGTTAAAAAGTGCGGGCATTTGAATATGCAGGGTTTTCCAACCTTTGGATGAAGGTGAGGGCATTCTTAACCACAATGCTTATTTACGTTGTTGGGCAATTGTTGCGAGCGGTCTGGAAATCACTCAAAAGTGCATCAGGTTTTGGCAAAAATTTAAAAAAATTTAAATCAGAAAGAGTAATCACATACCGAACGCGACAATCTGTGTTGTGAATGATGGCTCATTACTTTAGGCCTAATCCGTATCCGTTTACTAAATGTACTCATTGATCCAGGAAAGAATTGAAACTCACTCACTCGCTTGTAGAGGCGGCTGCTAAGCTTCACTGCATGTCAGTTAAGATGTTCAGGGAAGACTTTGTTGCTATTTTGTTTTTCTCGTAACTATTGCAATTATGCTCCGATTTTCATTGTTTTTGCAGTTTGTCATGTTTGATGCTTGTGTACAACTTTGTAATTAACTCTTGTGCTGTAGCTTGTTCCGTTTGGAAAATAGAATGAAGATGACCATGAATACTGCCTTCAAGGTCATTGCAATCTGAATTACATTGAAAGTATGTCTTCAGAATTAACGTAGGGCCATAATTATATCGGTAGTTATTTGCGGGTGACCAGACTTTTACCTCACCCTGCATAGATAGGGGTTAATTACAAGAGAGTAATGCGAGTCGCAACAGTTATACGGGTAACTGTAAAATACCAAACGATACACTTTTTGCATTTTTCAGATTCTGACGCCAAGATGCCTGCTGGCATGCATGAATGCTACAAATGCTTAGTAAAACGACACTATTAAATTTTCGGACAAAAATGTTGGTCCTTGGTCACAAACTTAAAAGCTTGAAAAGCAGAGCTGGTGCACTCTCTGACTCAAGCAGCATTCACAATGAAAATAATAGTGGCAGCTGCTTGAGTCAGAGAGTGTAGCGGCTCTGCTTTTAAAGTTTTTAAGCTTAACTTTGTAAATAACGACCCAAATTTTAGTTTGTAAATTAAACACAGTGTCGTTTTACTTAATCTTTATAGCGTTCACGCATGTCAGCAGGCATCTTGGGTTAAGTACATACTTGGTCCACGAATTAGTTGCGAAAATTTTTTCAGATTCTTTTTAACAGATAAAGGAAAAAGAAACCAAAGTAGTAACAGTATAGCTTAATGGCTGATCCTTGCTCCACCTTTCCTTCTAGTATACACTGTGTTGAGCGGACATCAGTGAGGATATTGGAGAGGAGCTAGAATAGTGGGTGTGGTAGTAGGGATCCCAGCAGTCGGGCACGAACCTTACTGATATTTCTTGAAATACAGAACGAATTACGATCGAAGTGACTAAATATTGAAAGAGTGGGACAATAATGTTATGGTGCTAAGTTTAGGGGACAGGTTTGTCTGGTGGTTATAACTGCTTCACTTAGCCCACACGTAAGCGTTTGGTAAGAGAAGGTCCCCATAATGTGCTCGTGCTAATGTGCGATTGTATGGGACAAATTCGTAGGAATTTAGTAGCACAATTGTCACTTTCCTTTCCGATATAACCTTGGCAGTTGAAAGTGATGTAAACTTGCAATTCCCGTGTCCATTAGGTAAGAAGTCAAAGGATTTGAATACTGGGTACTTGCTTCGGAAATATTCTACACTGCTTTGACTCTTGCAATTAAGTGTTTTCGCTCGCTGCAACTCGCTATGACTTCGTCCGTGTACCCATGTCTCTTATAAAGCACTTTGTACTTAAAGCTAGGTGAGCTCAAATCGACTTAGGTCAATGAGACGTATGAAAGTTCCGTGTTCCCTCAGTAAAATGTTACGTCACAGATGTGTTAGTTGGACTGACTGGTCGTGTGAATTTGGTGATGGTTGCTAGAATCTTCTCGAAACATAGCTTAGGCAATACGCACCCACAACGTTTTAATTATTGTATTCCCTCGTCCAAGTACATGCATTAATTGACGTGCCTAAACACAGATTAACCACCTTTTTTTTTGCTTAACCAAATACAGTGCAAAATGGTCACACGCCACAGGACATCTAATTCCAACTTTTTCATACTTTCAATCCACTTTTTGCACGCAACTGTTAATGAAAAGCTGCCTTCAAATCACATGATCGCACCAGCAATACGCCATAGCACAGCGACAAACGTGACGCTTATCTCATTGGACGAAAAATTCATAAAATTGTTTCAGTATGCGTCCGTATATCCACACCATTGTGGGAACAATTTCTGCCACAACATCAAAAGCGGAAACATCACTACTGTCAGCTTCCAGTTTTAACAGCACTCTGCATTTTCTTTCGATGTTTCCATGTTGTCACTAAGTGACGAAGTGTGTTTTCCGTGTGGCTTTTCGCCTCACTGTGGATAGCATGGCATGCGGTTATCACGCGTTACCATGGATAGCACACCACAATGTGATTAGCATTCCTCAATGTGGAAATCCGGCACTCATGGCGTGAGACGGTTTTTTTTTTTGTTTCTCTGTGCCTCAAGAAGAGGACAAATGGTTGAACATATGCCAACTACATACAATATATAATGTATGGCTCATACTGAGTACCAAGGTATGGCCTTTAAGTTCTTTGTGCATCAACTCCTTGAGCATGCTACTCCAGTCTGGTCCCCTGGCCTGCTCAAGGACATTGACCTGATAGAGTCGGTGCAATGTCGGTTCACTAAGGGTTTGCCTGTTCTCCGAGACTTATCACCATCTGAACATTTGGAGAGGATGGGTCTAGTACCACTTGAGCTCCATACCATTTGGTTTGACCTTAACCTGACTTACAAGATCCTTCACGGTTTGATTTTTTTAGTGCTGCCAGCATAACAAAAACTTGCCAACCAGTGGACAGCCATGGAAGCTGTCGGTACAGAGGTCAAGATTCGATTGTCATCACACCTTCTTTTCCACTGTTCCAATATGGAACGCCTTAAAAGTCGACGTTGGCTAGTTTCTGCAGGCTGCTGAGATCTCAACCCTTTCATTCCATAGTCTTCCAATATAAATTTCCAGTCCCGGTGTC
Organism: Lithobius niger; assembly: GCA_023313725.1. Taxonomy (NCBI): domain Eukaryota; kingdom Metazoa; phylum Arthropoda; class Chilopoda; order Lithobiomorpha; family Lithobiidae; genus Lithobius; species Lithobius niger. The sequence goes on from JAHWFP010241966.1 coordinate 6,962, forward strand.
AGTGACCAACATCCTTCCGGGTTTTGCCCACTTCAAGGTGGAGAATGTACCTATTTATTATTACAATATTATTATAATGTTATTATTATTAGAAATGGAGGGGAAGAGGAAATACTGCAACTCAAAAAAAAATTTTTTGGGGCTGTTTGAAGTGGAAAGAGAAAACATACCTACGTTCTTTACATTGTTTTGATGCCAGTACCTTCCAAAAAAAATAGGTATGGTCTTTTAAATGTAGCCTACATAATTCTAAAATAAAACTTGCCAAGACCAAATTGGTGAGGACCTATCGTTTTTATTAAGCTGACCAGGACCAAATCATCCATACCATACCTATTTAGCAAATTTTTTTTCATAACAATTGTATTTTATTTACTTATATATTTTTTATTGACTTTATTTTACAGGATGACGATGGAAACGTCAATCCCCTATACAGTGACACAAATAGGCCACATCCAAGGGGTCCACTTCCTTCTTCTAGTGAAAGTTAAATGTTATTGCTAGACAAATTAAATGTATGGTTACGATGATTATTTTAATGTTTGTGTATATTCAAGTGTACATATATTTCGTGCAGTTAATAAGAACGAATGCTTTTTTTGTTTGGGCATGTAATGTTTGAATAAATGAACTATTTTACTTTTGATACAGTGAAGATTTTACTGTATGAATTGTAGTCAGGTTTTTAATTGTTAGTTGTACAGTCAGGTGCATATAAATGCATAAACCCCCCATAGTACATGGGAGTATCCATACTGTAACTCTTGCTTTGTATTTCACCACTCATCACAAGGTCGTCTGAGAGGGATGTTGCAGGTTCAGGTTCCTGGCTTCAGACCAGTTGATTTAGCATCGCCAAAATCTTATTTTACCATTGCCGTAGTAAAAAATCTTAACTTCCCGGCATGCCCATGAAATGACGTGAAGCATGAACACACAAGTTTTATCCCGAAGATGGGGGCTACTGCATGAGCTTGCATTGGGGCGCTCCCCCATTCAACTCCCCTATGATTATTTTCTATTCCTTAAAATAGACATAAAAAGATCCTTGGGTTAGGTAGTTGATTCGGAACATTCAGGTATTAAATCATCAAGATATAGGCAATTTTCAAACCACTCTTCCCCGATCATCATTCATCATCAACTGCTTAACCCCCGCCAGTAATACGTTATTCCCGAGTTTAGCCCCACCCCCTCTTACTGAAGTAGGTATTCTCTGTATATTCCCAGTTTTCTGAGGATCTTTTTTTCTTAGGTGTTTCCTCCACCCTTTAAAATTTGTTTTCCTATGAAACTGATGCTTACGTCCCCAACTGGCCATATCCTTCCCCACCCACACCCTGTGTCAGCGATCGTCTCAGTTGGCGAACCCCCTCTCCCTCCCCACCCCCCACTTCTTCATGTCTTAATACTTTAACGTTCTCAATTAACTGCCCACCCAAGGGTTTTTTTATGTTTATTTTAAGAATCGGAAACAAATTTATATTAGACGGGAAAGGGTTTGAAGGGGCCAGGGTGCATCAATACAAGTTCGTGCAGTGGCGCCATAATAGGGACAAAACTTGGTTCTCAGTGCTGCAGTAACTTTGGTAGGTGCAACGGACAATATCCTTCACTCCGCCGGGACACCCTCACGTGGCCTTGGGAGCTACAGTAACGATGTACCAAAACGGTTTGACGTCATAACGCCGCGCGACAATATACAGTGGTAATAACGCCGTAAATATGCCGTTTATATGATAAATGTGTAAAGCGCCGCAAGCGTTAACGCCTTACACCATAACGCCGCACTGCACATAACAATGCCATAAAATGGGGGGAAAAAGAAATGGTTGTCACTCTTTACGGAGAAAAAAATGCCCTCAGTAACGTTGATGTGTGTTAATTTGTTGATTAGTGACTAGTAATGAACGGAACAGAATGAACCAAACGCACCACTGTTGGTGACAGTTCAGCTCATTTCCTACTATTATAGCCGTGTTGATGTGGCTTGTTTACGTCAACTATCATCAAAGATGAATCTGTTTCTGGTACCTCACGCAATCCCCTCCCTGAGATGGTTTGCAATTTGGCATTGCTCACGCCTGGTTGCATCCGTGAGCCTAGCCTGGTCCAATCAATTAACCACGTCTGGAGTCACGTTAAAGGTATGGCGTAACGAGTGCTCTGTCGAACTTGTTGATTTTGCTGATCTGTGATTACAGCAGTTTCGGAAGGTGCGAAAAGGATGACGCAACATTGCTGCACGCACGTGACGCCAAGTTTGGAACCAAACTCTCCGTCTACCGGCTGAGCCACCACGCGAGTTGTGAACTAGAAGTACACGCTAGCAGCGGCAGCACACAGTCTATACAAAGACTGTGTAGCTTACTGCTCCTACACAATTGTCTACTGCTATAAGCAGTACACAACTCGTGCTTTGGTTCTGCTGTTCGCTCTGTTCGGCGGTTTAGGTAGGGAAGGTACTGTATTTAGCTAATCCGCAAGCTCCCATGTTTCTCTCCCTACCCTTCAGATCACGCTTTTTAATCTTTAATTTTCCTTGTACTGTAGCTTTTCGTTTCGATAAACCCAAACAAATCCTTTCAAGAGTGCGAACTGGTAGGAACTTTTAACAATCAAGTAGGCCCCTTGCTTACGACCACGTTGCAATTATAGAGAAAGTAATACATACGCCTGAATGCATAAAACATCGCTCATAATAACCAAGAGAAATTTTTTAATTGTATTAGTCAATAATCATTACAGCGGGGTTTTGGCAACACCGAAAACTGAAGCAATTTCCTTGTTTATAAGGAACATGTTTAAAGAATTCTGAAGTGCAGTTTTTTTGGTAAAATGTAAGCGAAAATTGCGTCAAAAATAATGACAATTACTCTCTCCTTTGATTCATTGAAAATCTTGGATCCACCTTTGCAAAAAAATGTGTGCCCCTCTCCTTTTTTTCCCCACCACTTTTGTTTCCCACCCACCCCCGTTTTTTCCCAACACTTTTTTTCCTACCTCTTTCCAACCCCTTTTGTTACCACCCCTTCTTTCTTCAGTCCATGGCATTTTTCCGAATGCATATTTTTCTGGGAAAGGGAGTAATTTTTTATATTTTGACATTTTACCACTCATATTTATATCCCCCCCCTCCCGTCGCCCCCATAATTTTTCCCACCGGTTAAAAATGAGAGAGGACAAATTTCTCCTTAGCCCGAACATTATTCACCAGGACTGTTTTCCCCAGAATCTTTCCAATATTAAAATATTACATACGGTACACACATAATAGGCATTTTGTTTATTTTTATTAACGATGCCTACGTTTAACGCCTACCCCAATTTGACCCAAAATTCATGGGAGTGGGAGATAAATTTTGCACTTTCTGAAGAAGCTATACTCTGAAGAAGCTGTCCAATGACAGTATACATCTCCGTCTACCGGCTGAGCCACCACGCGAGTTGCGAACTAGAAGTACACACTAGCAGCGGCAGCACACAGTCTATACAAAGACTGTGTAGCTTACTGCTCCTACACAATTGTCTACTGCTATAAGCAGTACACAACTCGTGTTTTGGTTCTGCTGCTACACAGAGATGTGCACTGTAAGAGTACAGTGTCTTCGGAAAGTATTGTGGTGGTATTGTATGAATTTTTAAAATGTTTTAGTGTTTAGTTTTACCTGAAGACGGGAGGTTGTACTCCCGAAACGTAGTGTGGTTTTATTTGTGCACGAAACTGGCTGTTACTCTATCTTATGTGGTGGTATTGTGGCAGACTGACTAGCTTAGGTTATTTGCCTGAACTCGACTATCAACGGGCAGGAAACGAGTTGTATATCTTGAACAAAGCTTGGTTATCAACTTGTTCCGTGTTATTCCTGACATGTATACTGTTGGGTATGCACATCGAGCCCAACAACAAATTCCGAATCAAGCTCATGCTATATGAATGAACTGAAGATTGAGTGCACAAACAAATTCCGAATCAAGCTCATGCTATGTGAATGAACTGTAGATTGAGC
>JAHWFP010241968.1:0-14150 GCA_023313725.1 Lithobius niger
GTGTCGTGTTTTGGTGATGCAGTAAGTAAATTGTTATATCGGACATACGTAACGAATTCTTACCGCAATTCTTGTGTTTAGTAATTGTGTAAGTGATCCAAAAGTAAAGCATTCGTGTCAAAATGGATGTAATTGCCCTTTAACGAGTGATTGAAGACATCAGCCTCGTTATCGCTAGCTACCAACATGGCGATGTTGCTTAAAGGGATATTTCTCCCAGTGCCATTTTTCTCGATCCTCCACATCAAGTAAAACCCCAAAGGTCTATCTATTTACTTACCGTTATTCTTTCCGTTGCTAAAAAACCGTTTTAAAATGTGACGATTTTCTGTTGAATATTGGGTAACTTTATTTACGTTCTTCCAGAACGTATACGATGCTTTGCGCGCCTACAATGACCTTAAAGTTTTATCTTTGTGTGCGCAGTGCTAATTTTAATCGTTTGCTAGTAATTACTACGAGATCAAAAATCTAGAAGACTAACGCAGTAAAAATTAAAATTAATTATTCCAATAGATCGCCGAAGCAAAATTATACGTCACTAATCTAGAAAATTATAAAATGTGATTTTAAAATACAAGAATTATTCTGGATTTTGGCGACACAATCGATGCGTTCACGCTGGATTGTCTATTAGGCGCACTACCAACTGAGACAGTAGCTGCATTCTTCGCTGTGAGAAACGAAGCTACTGTCTCAGTTGACCTTGGCTATGGTAAATGCGCGGATGCGATCGGCGCGTGGCTGTTATAAGGCAGGCGGAAGGTTATAAGGCAGGCCGGATGTTGCTTTAAAGAAATAGAGAAGCCGGTCCAAAGTTAAATCTGGTTTCATATCCTTTAACTCGAACCACCATGTACCCACGACTGTATTCCAACCTGGTGGCGAGGAAAGGACAATTTCTGTTTTCGGTATCATTTCTTGCCACGAGATGCTACTGTCCAAGAACGTATATTATTTGAACTCAATGGAAGTTTAAAGAACTTGATTAGTGAAATGGTATGTTTTTGCCTTTGGTGAGAATAATTAAAAATAATACGTATACAAATTAACTACGTTCTGACAAGCTTCAAATGACACGGGTAGGATTACTGAATTTACTTTCCACGTTTGTAATAAACGGTATGTTGATGGCCCTGTCCCTATTTTTAACACACATTTATGCACATTTTTAATTACTCATAACTTAACCTTAAGTGTCGTTCTCTGTCCTCGAAAGAGGTGGACCATCTCTAAGGTATCAAAAAATGTGCTTTCCCACGACCATATGCTGTCTTCCCCTCCTCTTTGAGAGAGTTGCTTGGAAGTCTCTCACTTATGAATGTCGCCTTGCGTTTCCACGAACAGGCCTTAAGAATCTCAATCCAGTGAGACCCCACTTGTGAAAGCTGCTAGAGCTCTCAGATCGTGAGCATTTATAGTGTACGTGCTATCATGTTTGTCATGGTGTCCTTGTATGGGTGCTTAACCACACTGCAAATCCAACTTCCTATCATGGCTGGAGACACTGGCTCTTCTGAGGGATCGTTGGTCCCTTGTTTCAATCTGAAGAAGGGGGGGGGGGGATTTTCTCCTTTTTTTTCTTGTAGTTTTTCCAAATGTTTTGTCACGTCCAGGTAAAACTTAATTGCTCTTATAGGACACTTCCAAACTCCCCAGTTCCAACAGAAGTTACATGGCTTTGACCACAACAGGGGAATGTACTTTTTCAACAGCGAAGGGTCTTGATAGAAATAGATAACCAGCTACTGGTATCGGAAATATTCCCATCCTTCGACAATGTGGCTATTTCACTTTGACTTGTGGCCATGGCAATTGCAAGGAAGACAGCTTTTCTGTGGAGGATTGAGAAGTTTCAGCACTTTTTGCAGATAAGATAAAGTAAAAGGCCAGTATCGTGCACAAAAATATAACAACATCATGTTGATCTGTCGTCTATGAAGGTGTGTCGACCAGTGAGAGATGGCATTGTAGACTTCACGAAGTTTCAGCACATTGATGTGTAAGTTCTTCTTGCCCTCCGTACAGACACTTGCAGCTGAAAGGCTCTCTGTGTGAGCTTCCCATCCTGATGGATGCATCCATGAACAGCAGGACACTTGATGTCTCCATGTGAATTGGTACTCCTTTCCAGGTGTTCCTCACTTTTTCCACCGCATGAGGTCTTGCTCTGGTAGGCTCCTGAGGGGGATTTAGCCTTCCCACGAGTTGTGGATGGTGTAAGCTTTCATTATGAACTAGTGCAATGGTCGAACTCTCCAGATACCTATTGAGGAGAGGGTGGCTATTGAATGTAGTTAACCAATCAGCTGACTCGGTCTGCGTGCCGTTGTTGCATGTTCTTGGAGCAGGTCTGATATAACCATCTAGACTACCGTCGTTCTTTTCAGAGATGGTTTGATTGAGAATGTTTCGGTGTCAAACTCTGCCCCGAGGAATGTGAATATCTTTGCCAGCATTAGGCGAGATTTCTCATGATTGACCCTAGGCCTAGTCTCGTCAGGTTCCAGCAGCAGTGTGGGTGTCCTGTTCGAGTCGCTTGCAGTCTTCATTCCAAACCTTCCAGTCGTCCAAGTAGGCATGGGCTCGGATACCATGCTGGAGGAGGGATCCAGAACTAGCTTCACCACAGACGTAAATACATGGGGAGCTGTGCATTGCCCAAACGAAACGACTTAGAAATCATATACAATTCCCCAACATGCAAACCTAAAAAGGTGAAAGATGGAAGAGTGGAGGAGGATAAGGAAACATGCGTCCTGATCGATTAATGTTGTGAAATCTCCCTGTTGGATTGCTTTTCTGACTGAAGCTAGGGGCTCCATCTTAAAATGCTCCTTGTCTATAATGTGGTTGAGGAATCTGAAATTGAAGATTATCCTTGTTTCTCCGTTCTTTTCGGGATCACTCTGACTTGGCTGTACAGGCCTGGAGAAGAGTCAATTGTGGGTCTGATCGCTCCTTTTCCTAAGAGTTTGTTTAATTCTTACTCTAGGAGTGACTGAGTCCTCTACCCTGTTCAGAATCCGATTTGGTGGGGCGGACGAAAGAGCTGGGATCTCAAAGAACGACGTGTTACTACACCCCTGTACCCCGTGTACCCCTGTTGCACAACAGATAGAATGAAGCAGGCTTGTGTTAGATCTTGCCACTACTCCCAATGATATTAAATCATGGGTTCCACTTTCCAGTGAAGGTGTGTGGGAAACCCTGGTGGGTTGCTGGGTTTTGTGGCTGCGTCTACCCCCCCCCCCCTTCCTCTCCTCTTGAAGCCATTGTAACTCTGAAAGGACTGGTTTCCCCCTCTTCCTGATGGGTGCCCGCTTCTGTACCATGTCCCTGAAAATTTTCTCGTTCTTGAGCTTTCAGAGTATTTTCAGGTGGGAGGGGAGATTTGGAGAAGGGGCAGCATAGGTCTGCTAATCGTGACAGGATTGTTTCCTGTTGGCTCCCGCTTTTTTCTGCCACTGAAAAGAGTTTTTCTGTCTTGGCTGGCTGGGATTGTGAAGGGGTACTAATGCTTTTTCTTTTAGTTCAACTTCTTGGGCAATCTAGAGGAGTTTGCAGTTGAATAGCTTGTTGGGTTTATGGATAGAAAGAAGTCTAAGTTGATAGATCATATCCTTAGGTAGTTAACACAGATTCCAAAAAGCATCCCCTCTGTGGCAAACTCTTGGAAATCTCATGTGTTTTTTATTAATACTAAACATTTTTGTAACATTGTATCTTTACGGGATTCAGGTGGAGCTTCCAGGAATTCTTTCAGTGCAGCTGTGGATGCGGAGTGCACAAGGTCAGACACTGAACCAATGTGTAGACTCGTATGAAGTCTCTCATTCTCCTCACACTTGGGGGTAGGGATTCTTATATTGGATGGGCGGGTAAGCCTGGAGTTCAGCTTCTTTCAAGTCTCTTTTGTGACACATTAAGCAACTGCAAATGTTGTAATCTTTTGGCTCTCGGTGCCAATCCTGTGTTGGGACTGACAAAGTAATTTTATTTTTTTGCATCATGTGGAGGGAGTGGCTTCCCTACAGGGATTAGGTTGCCCATTCACTGGTCAAACTACCTGTATTCAACATCCTCCTGTGCAGCACTTGTGACTGAGGTAGGTGGTTAGGATGTGCTTTACGGGAATTCGAAATTGGCAAACATTGACCTTGGTGGTTCCAGGCTACTGATTCCTCATGGGGCTTTTCTGCATAGAAAGGTTTGGGGAGCAAATTGCATACCATACTTACAAGCTGTTCTTATTATAAATCCTGCTGAAAATCATCTTGATTCCAGTCCCAATTTTCCAACACTTTGTCTTTTTCGTCCACACCATCTCTACGATGCATTGATTTATCTATCATTGATCCTTATTTAATTCCTTACTCCAATGCCGTTCATTTGCATGCTGTGTGGATTGATAACATGGTGGCAAACGCGAATGCAAAAGCGAACGAGCAGCAAACCTGGCAGACGAACAGGAAGGCGATTGAGACAGTGAGCGTCCCTGCTGCCGGCCAGGCAAGTGTGACGGCGAACACTGGCGGAGACCAGACATTCATTTTTATCTGTGAGAGAGGTACAAGCGGAGTCATCGTGAACCGAGGTTGCGTCACTTGCCAGTTTTGATTTCCTTGAAATGGATAAGGAAATTGCTGGGGTGGAGTGATTAAAAATGACGGTTTAGCAAACTGTGGGTGTTGTGCAAACCACAGGTTAAGCATGAGGAAAGAAAACAAACTGCTGATTCCTGCAATGACGACGTTTCACTACTGGCTGCCCTCGGGTTAGATTTGTGTGGCTTTGGGTGCACGATATCCTGTTCGCTAGATCTTAACCCCATCTCGGCAAACTACCGTCGTTCAAATTAATTGCATTCGTGTTTGTGCTTTTGTGCTCGAGAGCGACTTTGAAAACGATTTAGAGTTGCTAGCCCCACTCTTATAAACGCAAGACAATTTCTTATTTTTCTGACACTGTGCAGGGGGCAAACAAGAGGTGGAAGCCCATTGGTAAAATAGTGGTAACATCCTTCAAATAAATGATTCACATAGTTCATCCTGAACCAAAATATTAACGAGATCAATTTCAAAAGGGGGCAAATTTAATTCCAGGGCTGGAAAGTCTTTAAGCATACTACCAGAAAGAGATTTCTGCAACTCCCTTCCTTTGTTCCCAGTGAATTGGATGCTTCAAGTTTGGGGAGGCCCAACAGATGAATTGCTGGAACCGGTTCACTCTTAATTTTCCTGACAGTTTTCAATTCCAATTCTGTCCTCTGCCTTACGTTCAGCTAAAATCCCCAACATACACGCTTTTATCGCAAACATCCATCCTGAATTTATCGAGACAAGAGATTGATCGATTACGGGCGGATTCCTAGTGGGGGTATTTTCCGAAGCAGACTGACAGGTAGAAATAGAAAGGTTATATCCTACCTTATTTGCATTTTTTGTCTCATCCAAGTTAAGAGTTTGATTACTCGGCATCACTGGTGTGGGTTCGCTGTTGCTTTCTTTCTTGCAAGCCGGTTTAATCTTTTTGCCAATTTGGCTCCTGTGGCCTCTAACGAAGCAATGTCTTTTTCCCCATACAATTACAGGGCTTGGTCCCAAAGTTGCAGTCACAACATTTCCGACACAATGGGTGCATGTCTCCACGTAAACGTTTTCTGCACGTAGAACAGGACATATTCATAACGAAAACAAAGGGTGAACTCGGGAGCACAGTGTGATGCGTGCTACATATTCATGTCTACAATGAAAGTGACACAAGAACGGTGAGCAAGCATAAAGGCATGCAATGCCACTATGCGGGAAAGAGTGCAACTGGTGGTAAATTTAGTTTAAATTTATGAGAGGACGAAATGATAATTAGCACAAAATGGTTAGTATTTTAGGATAATTGTAAAAACTACTTATTTGCAAATGATTATATTATACATAGTTCTTCAGCTGTTATGTACACATAAGATTACAACTAACGTTGAAAAAAAGAACATTTTGCCGGCCCCCAGCCTGGCCGGCTAAAAATAGTTTCTTTGTGCCTAAAACATCTTAACCTGATAATTTAGCATTACATTACTCGAATGTGATGTTCCCCTGGAGGTTTCTTCCGGTGCGCAGCCGCCTGCTTGCATGCGCGTGGTAGTCCTCCCTTATAAAAGCGACAGCGCGCACGCTATCGGCATTCATTTTACTCTCAATGTGTCAGGCGGTGACTCGAGAGGGGAGGCAGGGCGGGAGTTAGGTTAAGTATGTTTTAGGCACAAAGAAACCATTTTTAGCCGGCCAGGCTGGGGGCCGGCAAAATGTTCTTTCTTTGTTGCCAAAACATCTTAACCTGATAATTTAGCATTATCAGTAGACCTCGTCACGTTCGGTGGCGGGCACCGTCCTGACGAGCGCCCCGGGGTGCAAGCAGGCGTTCCCCCAAAAACTTTTTATCTGGAAGAGAAAAATTTGCACTTTATTCAGAACAGATGATAACAGGAAGTTGTTCTCTTTCGTAGGATTTGGTGGCCCTGAAAAGGACCGTTGTTTGGGTCTTGCTTCCTTCTGGATGGCTTGCTTCCATCTGGGTGGCTTGCTTCCTTCATGGATGGCTTGCGTCTGTGTTCTGCGTGCTTAATGAGGGGTTGACCACAGTTCTGGCTGTGACGATTGGTCCCAGCCGGTGTAGTCCTGATTCTTCTCTTGACATATCCCTCAGATAGTGGGAGGTGAAGGTTGTTTGGTGGCGCCAGGATGCTGCTGCTAGGATTTCTTCTATTGGGATGGCATTGTGGTGGGCCCATGATGTGGAGACAGCTCTTACTTTGTGCGCCGTCACTCTCATGCTCTCATTCGGAGTTTTGTCATAGGCTGCTTCAATTGTTTTCTTAATCCATTTTGATACCATAGCTGCTGAAGTTTCGCCAGATTGGGGATCAACTGGGAGAAAGAGTTGGTTCCTTCCTCGGCGTATGTCTTCATGACATGTCTGGGCTAGGTAGAAACGTAAGGCTCTGACCGGGCATAGGAGGCGTTCAGGTTCGTTTCCAACTAGGGGTGACAAAGCTGGAAAAGTGATTGGTTTCGGTGGTTCCGAGGGTTTCTGTGATTTGGCTCTGAATGTTGATCTTTGGTATAGTGTGACAGAGGAGAAGTTGGGGCCAAAGATGCAGTATGCAGGATCTGCTGATAGGGCTTGGATTTCAGAACAGCGAAGGCTGGCAGCTAAGGTGACGAGAAAGACCGTCTTGCGGGTCATGAGATGAAGGGTGGTGTCTTGTAAGGGCTCGTATGGTTCGCTCATTAGGGACTGGACGACGAGAGAAAGGTCCCAGTCTGTTATTGATCTTCTGGTAGTAGGTCTTTCATTTTCGTATAAACGCAGAAGGGCTGAGATTCGGTAGTCATCAAGTAAGTTGGTGTTGTTGGCGGCTTTGAAGACGGTGTTTAGAGCTGAGCGGTATACAAGTATTGTAGAGCCTTTGAGTTTCTCGATGTTGAACAGGTCTCTAAAGAAATTTAGGAGGGTGGGAAGAGGTGGGTTGATAGGATTAGCTTGTTTTGTGATACCAACGAATCCATTTAGACCAGTGGCTGTCATACATCCGGTTAGTGGAATCTCTGGTTGCTTTTGAGGCGATGCGTTCGGCCTCTTCTTGATGAATTCCAGCCTTTTTGAGGAGTTTGATGATAGTAGCCACCCGTGTAGGTTGAGGTTGTGTACATTCGGGCATAGCTTTGTTCTTTTCTGTTGGGACAGAAGATCTGGTTGAGGAGGTAGACTTATTGGAGTGTCGACTAGGAGTTCTAGAAGGAGTGGGAACCATGCTGCCGATGGCCAGAGGGGGGCTATGAGCAGGAACAAGCTCTGGGTTTCTTGGATTCTTAGAAGAACTTGAGGGAGGAGCTTGAAGGGAGGGAAGAGGTAGGCGAACAGGTTGTGCCATGGAAACGTCAAGGCGTCTACTGCGACTGCTGTTTCGTCCGGAATCGGGCTTATGTAGAGGGGAAGTCTGGCATTGTGCCTCGTGGCGAACAGGTCTATCATTGGAGTGGCCCAGATGGTGAAGAGAGATTCGCAGATGGATTTCTTGAGGCACCATTCGCCCGTCGGAGGTTTCTGGCGTGACAGGGAGTCGGCAATCACATTCCTGTTGCCTGAGATGTGGAGAGGAAGGAGTGTGATGTTGTGCGGTATGCAGAGGTTGAAGATTTCCGATGTTAGAAGGTGGAGAGATCTGGATTTCGTTCCTCCTTCTTTCCTTATGTAGGCAAGGGCGGACGTGTTGTCGGACTGGACTTGTATTGTCTTGTTCTTGATTTTGGGAAGAAAGTGTTGTAAAGCAAGTAAAATTGCTCGAAGCTCGAGGGAGTTGATGTGATCCGTGCAAGTTGGCGGCCAAAGGCCTGACGTTTCTTGTGTGCCAAGGTGGGCACCCCAGCCGGTTCTCGAAGCGTCCGTGAAGAGGAGCAGCTCGGGATGTGGTTCGTGGAGAGGTTGCGTTTTCGTGAGATTGGTGACATCTGACCACCACAGGAGGGAGTCCAGAGGAAAGTCGGGACTGAAGGGGACTTGCTTGTCTGGGAGGTCTTGATTGATTGCCTGATTGTCTATGCGGTGGTGGTGAAGTGGTCTTACCATCCAACGGCCGTAGGGGACGAGGTTTGCCATTGCATCCATCTTCCCGATGAGGGAGTTTAGTTCCCGAGGAGAAAAGCTTGTTTTCGACCGAAAGTGACGGATGTGGAGAAGGAGGTCTTCTGTCCGTTCTGGGGAGGGAGCAATCATTGCTGAGTGGAGGTCGAAAGAGGCTCCTAGGAAGGTGAAGATCTGTGCTGGTATTAGGCGGGATTTTGAGTAGTTTATTCCGAAGCCCAGATGGTTTAGCAGGGAAATGGTCTTGTCCTTGTTCCGTACTAATGTGAGAGGATCCGGGTTGTTGCGGGCCCAGTCGTCCAGGTAGGCGTTGTTTTGAATTTCGTTTTGGTGTAGATAAGCCAAAATTGGTTTAAGAACCAATGTGAAAATCCTGGGGGCTGCATTCAGGCCGAAGGGAAGACAACGGAATTCGTAGACCTTTTGGTTGTAGATGAACCGAAAGAGGTGTGTGATTGCCGGATGGAGTGGGACATGGAGATAAGCGTCTTCCAGGTCGATCGAGATTGTCCAGTCGTTTTGCTTGTACGAAAGACGGATGGATTCGAGAGTTTCCATTTTGAAGTGGTCGTTTGAGATGTATTTGTTGAGATGTTTCATGTTGAATATCAAGCGGAAGCCTCCTGACTTCTTTGGTCGGGTGAAGATGGAGCTGTAGAAGCCCGGGCCTGGCTTGTGGCATTCCTTTATCGCATCCTTCCGCAGGAGTTCTGAGACTTCGAACGAAAGTTGAGGTGTTGGCGGTGGGGAGAATTCCCAAGGCGGCGATGGAAGGAGCGGTGGTTTTGACAGAAAATCCGGACGAAAGCCGTGTTTGATGATGGAAAGGACTTCTGGGTTCTTTGTTAATTAAAGCTAAGCTGGGAGAAAAAGTCGTAATCTTGCACCGACTGGAAGACAGGATGGGTGAGAGGCGTCATTGTTGGTTCTTACGAAAGTTGGATCTGCCCGCTGGTGACGAGTGGCGGCTACGTCGGTCTGGGGTGGCGGCTCGCTTCTGGTTGCGTTGTCCGGAACGGGAGCGAGGCTAGTCGGTCCGAAAGGCCTGGGGGTTTTTCGGATGAAAGTCATTTTGACGCGGGGACTGTGAGGGAGCTGGCGTCCTGTTCCAGTTGTCCGGGGGAGGACGGGGGTTGGGCTGTTTATTCTTCGAAGCCGGACGAGAGGTAGAAGTGATTTGTTTATACGAATTGGGTTTTTTAGCAATGTCGAGGTGAGGAGCCAGAGTTGGGATGAGGCCCCGGAAGAGCGTGTCCGACTCGTGGATGGGCTGGTTGCGGAGCTGGTGCATCGTGGAGACGTTAAGGTTGTTTGTGGACGAAAGTGCAATGTCCTGGAGGAGCAGGGTGTTGTTGAAAAGGGCTCTCGTAGCCCAGTTGATGGAGTGGTACGTAGCGAAGCTTGCCTTCTGAAAGAGCTGCATTACAAGGGACGAAAGATTGCGTATTTCTTCGGGGCTTGCGTCCGAGGATAATTTTTCGCATAGGGCGTTTACCGCAGTGTTGAGGACGTCGGCTTGGGAAGCGGCACGTAGACTTAGCCGGAGACATTTGTCCTTTTCGTACAGGACGAAAGTAGGGATGTCAGCTTTCTTCGGAATGGAAAGAGCGGTGCCGAAATCGATTTTCACTTCACTGCAAAGGAATTCGCATTCCGGGTAGGTTGCAAAGTTGTTCGGGTTCGTGGCGCCGTCACCCAACGGACGAAAGAAGCTGTTTTCATGGCCTTGGCGAGGTGGAGGAGGTTCCTTGTCGAGGACGAGAGGATCAACTTTGCCGAGAAGAGAGCCTTCATTGCGGAGGAGGCAGGTAAGCAGCGTGGTAGACTGCCCGAGAAGGTTGCGGGGTTTGTTGTCTTTGTCTCTAAGGGCAAAGCCGAAGCCAGTTTTCAGCCCACGGTTGACGGCGGGAGCATCGGTCGACTGTGAGGGTTTGAAGAGAAAGCAGTCGGGAATGGTTTCTTCGACCGTCTTGAGAAGCGCAGCAAGCGGGAAAACTTGATCCTCGGCGGCGTCGTCCGGGAAGTGGATCTTCTTGCCGGATGAGGGAGGGATAGCAGGATGCGGAGCTATGGTAGTCGCCGAGGGGGCGGCAGAAGGAGGAGCTTGCGGACAAGAGGGAGAAGATGACTTGTGTCTCTTCGGGTTGCCGGGGGGGCGGCATCGAGCCGCGCTTGTCCGAGTCGCGGCTGGAGGCCGAAGTGATCCAAGCTTGCGTGCGGGCGTGTCGGGCGAACGACGTGCAGGAGGGAGGCGGTATGGGATTGTCTTGCATCACACGGACCGTTTCCTGGACGATGTGCCGGACTTCGCTGTGGGAGACGCTTCTACCAATCCGGGAGGAGTTGGACGATAAGTCCAAAGGAGAGTTGCGGGCTGGGGAGTGAGAAGCCGTAGCTCGCTGGAGGGATTTCTTGGCTTCACGGTAGACGTCCTTCGCCCGTAGAAAATCTTGTCGTAGAGCCGAAAGATCCATGGGTTCGGACGGCGGGGTGCGCTGGCCGGGTTGCAAGGGAGAGTCCGAGAAGGCGTTGATGCTTGCGAGAGGAGCTTCGGTGAAGGAGGCGGCAGGGATCGGGCCAACGGCGGCGAGGTCGAGGGCGGAGATCCAGCGGTTGCCGAGGTAGAAGCCGGTTGCTTGCGGACGAAGGAGAGCATGAGAGGGAGCGGCGAGCGAAGCGGGAGCTTCGGAAGCGGCGGCCATCATTGGGTAGAATCCAATTTTCCGTGCGAAAGATGGGGGAACAGCGGCGCGAGGTGGCGTGGAGACACCTCTGGAGGAAAATGAATGTTGATAGCGTGCGCGCTGTCGCTTTTATAAGGGAGGACTACCACGCGCATGCGCGGTAGGGGGCATGCAAGCAGGCGGCTGCGCACCGGAAGAAACCTCCAGGGGAACATCACATTCGAGGAATGTAATGCGAAATTATCAGGTTAAGATGTTTTGGCAACAAAGAAATACACATTGTCTCCTCTACCAAATCCATCTCCACCACATGAAGTTCATAGCACAGCCAATTAAAGCACACTCACTCCTCTTTTAGTTCAAAACTTCTTCGTCATCGCAGTACTCACAACTGTCTGATACATACGTGCTAAATCTGCCAAAGTGTCTAGTGTCCAGAATGTTCCATAAATATACCGTAAAAAAAACACTTACCTAGTTAGCTAGATGTAACTGGGTAATCTCACGATTTCTGACCAAAATCCTGCAATGGCTGTGCCAACACAACTTCACACTCAAGCACTCAAAGTCCCGTGACTTTCAGTTGGAGCCAATGGTATACACCTCAATTATACTGCAGCCCTTCGGAAGTATCCCCCACCCAACTTCACGGAAGGGATTCCAGCCATTTCTTGGCCTGACCAACTACTTCGCAAATTTGTCCGTAACTATGCTATCGTTGTGAAGCCCTTCATGCATCTCCTCCGAAAGACAAGAAGTTTAGGAGGTCGCTGGAATGTGATTCAGCTTTATCACCATCAAGGAGACAATCCTATCCTCTGAATACTTTCAGATCGCCGACTACTCTCTGGCGTTCACAGTGGAATCAGATGCATCAGTGTTGGAATTGGTGCATTCCCAGTCCAAGGATGGCAAACTATGGGTCGTCAAATTTTGCGGCAGAAACTCTTGAGCCAGGGGAACAGAAATTCATAACATTTCAGAAGGAAGCCTTAGCTGCAGCCTCAGCCACTGACAGGTGGCACCACTACCTTGAGGGCACTAAATTCAAACTACTAACAGAATACGAAGCACTGAAATGGGCCTTTTATAACCATAAAAACATTGGCAAAACTGCGTGTGTCTCTCTGAATGTCCGACTACGACGTAAAGCATCGTTCGTGTTCATCGAAAGATGCCCTTTCAAGAACACCCATTCCTGCCTACCAAATTAGGATGCAACCTTCCCTGCCCATCGCCGACTTTGACGAGCTGCGTGCCACACAGATGGTGGACATTGACGTCGGCCAGGTTTGTGCATTAATGTTGCAAAGAGATTCTTCTCGGTAAGATTATACAGCACTCTTCATGACAGCACTGTCCCTGACAGAGGCAACTCTGTGTCTCAACTGAGGTTCTTCATTCTGTGAAACTGCAGGTATTCCTTCTTATTTTGCCAACACAACAAAATCACTTCAGGACACCTTGGAGTCGAAAAGATAATCTTGTGTCTGCGAGCAGTAGAATACTAGCCTGGCATGTTCAGAGAAGTCAAGAAAGTACCTGACGTCAAGCCACGCATGCCAAATCTCCAAGCAGCTTCATCGCCAGTAATTGAGTAAGGGCCCCACTCTTACCTCGGCTTCGACTTCGTACGGCCAGTTTCCACTATGAGCTCAAGGGAACCGATATGTTAGTCTTGAATTGCTTCTCCAAATGGGTGCGGTTCATGCCCACACGAGTCAACAAAGCCAAGACTGCTGAGTTTCATCTCTTCGAGCATGTGGTACAACAGAATGGCCCACCCCCAACTCTTGGTCTCTGACAATGGACTAGCATCGAGTCTCCTCACTGAACTTTCGAAGCTACGGGGCATTTAACTTCGCAAGACTATGGCATACCAACCACAGGCCAATGCGACGGAAAAGGCAAACAGAATTTTAAAGACGTGTATTTGTACCTTCGCCCACAATAACCACTCATCGTGGGGCTCCGTTCTTCCAAACCCGGAGTTTGCAATACGGACAACTCTACATTCAAGCACAGGAGAAATGACATTCTGAAAGGAAGGGATCCTCACAGCTTTACCAAGTTAGTCCGCCTGCTACCCAAGCCAGAAAACTTAACATGGCAGAATACCTGCAGAAGCAACGTCATCATCTGGAAGAAGCTCATGACTTGGCGGCAAGCTCATCTGCTGGAGATTGCCAGATCTGCCAAACTTGGGTATGAAGGAGAATGTAATGATGTTAATGTCAAAATAGGACAGCTGGTGAAGATTCGCTCCCACTTACAGTCAAATGCTGCCAGAGGAATCGTGAGAGAACTAGCACTTGCCCCATCAAGTCATCAAGGAATGTCGAGCTCAGACTTATCTTGTACGAAGCCTTGAAGACATCCAAGATGAGTGCCCTGTTAACATCGTGGACCTAGGACCCTATTTTTACCCTCTTTCTGTGGAAAGTCACTGGAAAGGTGGTGAAGAGAGACCAACGAGAAGAATTTCAGAGGTCACCCAGTGACACCCAAGAAGGAGAGGAAACTCCGAACGCTATTCACTCAGCAGCTGCCCCATGTACAACATTGGATGTAGCACTAGCGAAATCAGGTCCCGATTTGCATCAAATGACTGACACTCTTCATCAGGAAGGTAGAGAAGTGAGTGATAATGGAGAGGAACCTCCTGCATCACCTGATATGGTTCAATGGCACTTAACCCCTTGGAGACCAGCATCCAAACACAACCATGCGCACGCCGAACCAGCAGTTCTTGAGGGCTAACAGACTAGAATGCAAACTGCTACAAACGCATGTTCGTACCTGGTTCGGCTTGCTACCACTTCTACT